>JAJJMA010234746.1:0-23785 GCA_023529015.1 Papaver nudicaule
GCCTATACCTTGAGGTCCTTGCTGACTTGACCTTAATTATCCTAATTTAATTTGCCCCCATGAGTGAGTATTTGGCCCCATGAAAATTTAAACCCATCTAGGGATAGTTGCTATGGGATGTCAAAAAATAGTGGAATATACTAGATTACCCTTTGCATTACACTTAATTAGAAATCTGATTTTCCTAATCATAATCATGATTTTTTTAATCACATTTTTATTTCATTTCAATCATAAATATGTGTTCTTCTCTTCTTCTTCTAGGTTTTCATAACACTTGTTGTTATTTTTTTGAGTTCATAAATCTTTAATTTCATCATATCTTCAAAATCAACAAAGCAAGCGTACACTATGTCGACAACAATCAAGTATGTAAAACTAACCCGGTGTTACAATTTCATTGATTTCTACACGTAAATGGCAGAATCGAAATCCTTCATTTCCACCCAGAATCGGTTTATATAGTTGCAAATATATACCGATTGTTGTTGGTGTGGAACAACAATCGTTTATCTGTGTTAGAATTTACTAACGATTATTTTTCACAGTAACAATCGTTGAATATTAAGTACTTTAGATACCGATTGTTTTGTCTCAGATTTTTTGGAACTTACCCAAATCGTTACTGGCATTTTAAAATCGTTTTATGATATGTATATTAAACACCGATTCTGGATGACAGGTCCATACATGTTAAACTTAAGTAATCATTAGATATTTGGTTGTAGGTTTACCGATTCTGGTTCTCTCAGAAAGTTTTGAACTTATTTCTATTTATCGGTTCTTAATAATCAACACATGAACCGATTTTGGGAAATCGTTTTATGTATGAATGTATATAGGCCGATTAATATCTTGATAGGTGAGATATTTAAGCCGTTTCCATCGTGTTTATGCAACAGGAAACCATAATCAAGTGCTCAACCAACACCCACTGAACCATGTGTTGTAGTTCAACCAACACCAGTTCCCGATGATGAATCGAACCTTGCTCTTATGATTTATCAACCTCCCCCACTACCAATGCGCCTTGATCATCCACTTGTGATTGAGACACGACGTCAAAGGAACGAACTCATTGATCGACCTCCCACACCACCAATTCGTGATGATGAATCGAACCTCGCACTTGTGCTTTACCATGACCCCCCAGCACCAATTCGTGAGGATGATCCACGCGTGATTGAAACACGACGTCAAAGGGATGAACACATTGATCCTCCTCTTCCACGACCACGACATTTGCGTGGGGATCATGCTCCTGGCCTGCGTAGGGATTATCGGGATTTTCTTCCTCCCCAAGTCGAAAGATTTGTCTCACATGATGAATGGAAAGCGCAAGCACCTCATAATCTTAAAAGAAAGAGGGTTGGTGAGGTTGTTGATGTTCCTTGTGGTTGTACACTTTGTGCTAAAGTTGCACGTCTCCGTCCACTTATTGAGGCCAATGGCGGACCGAGCTGGGAACTAATCCGCAGCCGAACATGGTTTGGAACTGGTTTCACTGGTTGAGTTTTATTATGTGTTTGGGTATTGTGTGTTCTAATTTTAGTGTTTATTTTATGTTAATGGGTAGACTTAAACATCTATGATGGTGAACAAATTATGGCTTTTAAGAGCAGTAGACTTAAATCGTTGAATTTCTGGTTATGAATGTATGGTTGTTATGTGTGTTCATGTATTGATGCTTGCTATTTTGTTCCATAACTATTGGTCGATTAAACACAATCGTTGTATTTTTAAGTTTTTGTACAACGAATACAGGTAATCTAATCTTTCAAACTCCTGTACCCCATAATTGGCGTTATTAGACTCCATTATAAACCGATTATACTTTTGATTTTATGCATGTGTGAATCAAATCGGCGTGTGTTACTTATAGGTAACGCCGATTATGTTCCGGTTTTTGAAAAAAATTGTTGTTGGGGCTTTCATCTATAAAAGGACATAGAGAACTCTTAGTACTATGCTACCTATACTCCTCAAAAAATTTAAAATCGTGTTTCCAACCCCCAAAATGGCTAAACCTTCATCTTCTACCGGTACTCCTCCAACATCTCCTACTCCCGAAACTCAGAACATAACTAAGGAGATAATCAATAACTACTACTACACCAAAAAATCAGCTACATCTCCTCCTCTATTCACTCCCCATCCATTTAAGAGATTGTATCTGTAGATGGTGAAAAATGAGAGAGGGGCAAAATTGTCAAAACACTCTCGAAATCATGTCTTATTAAGGACAGTCGCCTATTCAGGCTCATCTTTATAGCTCAGGGCGCAATCCGTTCCATGAAGCTAAACCCTCTATGAGCTCTCTCTTATAACTCCGGTGGGGAAGGCAAAATCATAGAGCAGTATCAATGATCTCACCAACATATTAAACCCATCGATCAGCTCAGAGCAGACCTCGCTTGATGGTACACGGTGAAAGATCAACAGAGACGTATCCTCATGGATTTCCTCTTAAAATACGACTCAATACACGAGTCTTGGTGCAAACCTCAGAAATATCGAAGCTCTAGGCCGGTCCAGAGCTCTCTGAGAAGCATACACCAGCCTAAAAAGGCCTAAGCGGACCCAATCCCAAATTCAGGGTGGTCTAGCGTACCATGGATAAGCATGCCATGACTTCAAAACGGGTTGTAGCGTAATCACGCACACCACGACTAAGGCACAGGATGCCGCAAAGCTAAGCTTGGCCAGATGCCAAAGCCATGGCGCCATATTCATGGCGCCACAAGGATTATGCCTTGGCCTAAAGGCCATGGCGCCATATTAATGGCGCCACGAGATACATGGCCCGTCCAAGACACGCCATGGGCCATTCATGGCGCCACAAGATACATGGCATGTCCAAAACACGGCCATGGACCATGGCGCCATATTCATGGCGCCACAAGATTATTCCTGGGCCAAAAGGCCATGGCGCCATATTCATGGCGCCACAAAGATTATTCCTTGGCCATGGGCCATGGCGCCATATTCAAGGCGCCACAAAGATTATTCCTTGGCCATGGGCCATGGCGCCATATTCATGGCGCCACAAAGATTATTCTTTGGCCATGGGCCATGGCGCCATATTCATGGCGCCACAAGATTATTCCTGGGCCAAAAGGCCATGGCGCCATATTCATGGCGCCACAAGATACATGGCACGTCCAAAACACGGCCATGGACCATGGCGCCATATTCATGGCGCCACAAGATAGTTTGCCTTGGCCAAAAGGCCACGGCGCCGTATTCATGGCGCCATAAGATACATAGCATGTTCAAAACACGGCCATGGGCCATGGCGCCATATTCATGGCGCCACAAGAGGTTTTGCCTTGGGCAAAAGGCCATGGCGCTATACCTACTCTTGGCCAAAATCATGGCCATAGCCACGCAATATTGCCTGGTTCAAAGCAACTACGCAACACTTAGTCATACGACTCTACTCAATTCAACTACGCAATATCCGCGTATCACTCACTCAAGACATCAAAACATCACACGGGGGGATAACTTTAGGGGTATTGGTCTGGCGGTCTACGGCAGTTGAAAGAAACTGATGGAGATAGTGGGCAGTTACGAGAAGATGGCACGAGTGGGCATGTTCCAGACAACTCAGGCAGTTACGGAAACCAACGCATGTCCTCCACTCCTCCACTCTTCCACGACGTCCACCTTCTCTGTCGAGAGATCAGGGTGAGTTCAAACTATAAATAGAGGCTTCCTCTATCTTCCAAGGCAGAACATTCAGAACAACTAGAACACCGAGAAAACACACAGAACCTCAGAGAAAAACACCTGAGAATCTAAACTCGTTCTAGCCTTGGAGATTTCTAGTCGACTTCACGACAGAAATCTTGAACTCAAACACCCAAAAACTCACCTTCAACCTGATCTCAAGTTTCTTCACTGTTTCCCTCCCTAGACCAACCTCTATCCTCTCTGTGACCGAAGCAAGGTGGGAACGGCCATCCGTGGTTTAGGCTTGCCTTGTTCGACTTTGATCTCCGAGCACTACGAAAGTACCCAGAGACGGTACACTTGTTTTTGCAGGTAAAAACAGTATCCTACTCCCCCTTGACGCTATAGTAACCCCGTAGTTAAGAGATGCAAATCATCTACAACTTCTTCTTCTTCGTCGTCATCTAAGGTTCGAAAACCCAATAGAAATCCTCTAGACTCATTACCCGATGGACCTAAACCACGACCCAAATTTACGTTGGAAGAAGATTTATGTCTTTGTAAAAACTATATGATTTTCTATCCGACTCCTGCTGAAATGAAACGAAATCGTGTTAAAGTGGATGAGCCACAATTGTTGACTACTGTCACCCATGAGTTCAAAATTGATGAACCTAGAAGCCAAGTTGTGCGAGATCAGAATGCGTTGTGGTTGCGATGGAGAAAAGTACATAAAAGAGTCGACGAATTTATGCACTTGGTTAGGTCGATCCGAGCTCAACATTCGGAAAATAGCGATGATTGAAATTTTGGCTAGGGCTTTGAAAGAATGCAACGAATTAACGGGAAGATCTTCAAGTACGAAAAACATTACCGTCTCCTCAAGATTTTTATCGCAAACTGTTATATTGGTTGATTAAATGTTTGTTTGTGTAAGGTTAAATCCGTTAAAGTATTTTTCATAGACATAATCGGCATTTATATTTCATCTTGAAGGCCGATTTTCGTTACAATCAGCCTTCAATGGACTGCATTGTTAACCGATTTTATTTTCTATTTGTGGTTGTTAAATAATCGGCTGTTATTTTAAAATTTTCAACCGATGCTTCATTGTCCAATACTTTTCTTTTAATTATTCAAATATCGGCTCTTGTGGACTTATTTATTAACCGATTGTTTATTTAAAATTTGGGGCAGCATAAAAATCGGCGTCATTTGTTAAAAATATATACCGATTGTTGATTGTTTTTCCAAGAAAAAGAGCCGTTGGAATCACATCTATATAAGAGAACCTCCTCACACACATACCCTCTATCTCAACTTGAAGTTCTACTTCCTCCATTATTTTTTTCAATTCAATAGGAGATAATGGGGGATGGGGGAATTGGGACGCGCAAGAAGACTTAGATCTAGTGAAATCATTCGCGTATGTCCTACGCGAACGACCCAATGAACTCCGCACTATGTTTTGGAAGAGGGTCAAAGAAGTCTTTGTAGAGCGCAACGGGAATCGAAAACAACGAAATTCAAAAATGTTGAGCTTTCGATTCGATCACAAGATGGATATGCGAGAGTACGTTAGGATTAAGGAAATGGTTAACCATCATCCCCAACGATCTAGTAGGTGGAAAGTGAGTATCAAGACATGTTTGTATTTTTTTCATTGTTTCATTCTTGCATACTAACTTCTTGTTTTTCTTTCACTCTTTAATTTTAGAAAGCGAGATTCGCGGCTATATGGGAAGTACACCAACCAAGGACGACAACCATACGCTTTCAAGAAGTGTTATAAAGTGTTGAAGAGACGTGCTCCGAGATTCATTGATGAAGTGTTAATGGATGACAGGCTAGTTTGGACCTACTAGATTATGTAATTTTAAAATTTCCTAAACCATGTATTCAATTTCCTAAATCAATGAATGAAGCTTGAGTCCTTAAATTTCTGCCAGTTTTTATTGGATATAATCAGTTTATCCAGATATATATATATATATAACGATTATCTGACAATTTTACTCCTGGCTTTTTCAGTGTACATAATCGTTAAACTATCACAAACTCTAACGCCTATTATATAAAACAATAACCATAATCATTGGAAATAGTTGTACAGATACACCGATTGTTCCTTAAATTGGTAGAACAGAAAATATACAAACCCTTAAGTAAAATCATAAAAACACTTCATAAAACATCATAAAACATAAAATTAAAAAGACCCCTTGTTCACCATCTCCTCTAGTGCTTCCTTTTAACCCCACTGGTCGAGGCCTGTCCTCCCTCTCCCTTAACGGATGCTGCTTCATCCATGCCATCTCTAACCATTCCAAATACAGGCACATCTCCAATATGGGTAGAGAAAATTCGAATAGGAGGAGTCCCTACAGTGATTACTTTGGGACCCAAGACCGCAACCCCTAAATCTTTGTTAGGAGAATCCGTATATATCTGAAGAAATTCACCAATAATAAGACAGAGATGTGAATTGGGTTGGGATAACTCCTCAGAATGATCGACAAAGAAGCGGACCAACTTCTTCTCAATATTCACCGAATCAAAACTGTCATTGATCTTCATCTTAAGACCAGGAATGTTCACCAAAAAGCCACCAACTTTCCACATTCTTATTGGATCAACACCTTCCTTTTCAGCCCTCGCGGTTTCCTCTTCTTTGTATTCATCCAAAGCATCATACATTTTCTGCAACAATATCTGCAACTCACTCCTGACAGCCATTGTTGAACCTTAAAACTTCTATATCTCTCTATTCTCAGATGATTTTAGAAAATAAAAACTGATGCTTTCTCTCTAATAACCTAACTTATTTATAACCCAAAAGAAACCTAAAGGCCCTTTATTAAGATTTATTGGGATTTAATTCACTAAAAACGCTTGGCATACATGCAAGTATGTGGACATACCGTGTACATACAGTGTACTGGCATAATTAAAGTCACACGGTTTATGATATCGAACAGTCGTGATTAAATATTACTCAAAAACTGTGCAGAATCGGTTTATAATATTGTATATATCGAACGATTGTCTGGCGATAGTCAATAATCGTTCCCTATATTTGGTTTTAACTACCGATTGTCCGAGAACTCAAGAATAATCGGCTTAAATGTATATATATAGACCGATTGTGCATTGTTCAGATTCAAGATTTTGGGGAAAAAATTGGGTGATTCTCATGTTTAATACTGTTTGATCATTTTTAATCTTGTTTTTACATATGAGAATTAAAACTAATTAATTTTATTTAGACTTTAATCACTTAATTAACAACTAACTGAGAAAAGGTAAAACAGTCTTCTTTTATAAGGGGTTTTTCGATTTTATTATATAATATCTACCGGAATTATTTTTTCATGGGACCAAATACTCATTCATGGGGCCAAATTTAGGTAGGTTAATTATTCGTCTTACTTTACTCCATCCAAACAAATTAGCAATTAACCTTAGATATAGACGTTTATCCGGTAGGAAAAAAATTATGGCATGTTCATCCTGCTTCAATTTGTTGGTAGATCTGGAAATACAGAATCTCTCTAATCTTTGAAAGTGTTGTGTGGGCCTCAACGCTATCATCAATCTCGTCAAAATGCAATGAACTAGAACGGATATCTTTGGATTCAATCATGTTTAAAGGAGTTTACATTTTCCTTTGTTTGGGTGTTGTCAGTCTTTGTGACTGTTGACTTGGGTTGTATACTGTTCGAGCTCTCTTTTACTTACCTCTAGTAAGCTCGATCAATCTATTTTCACCTTTACCAATAAAAAAAATATAAATGTTAGCGGCTAACCACATTACACTGATTAAGACAAAAACAAACGAATACATTATTATTCACGAACCTCACGAGAGATGGTACATATAACAAGCAACAATTGCATCAAAAAATACAACAAACAATCAATTGGAAAAAGAAACATCTTCCTCTCCCGCCATAAATTATGACCGAGATTCAAATATAAACCTGTGTAATAGTGATTAAATTAAGCAAAGATTAGTCCAACTCCAAGCAATGCAAGCATATAAGTTAAGCTGCTTATTCCCTGAACAACTGCAGACCCGGTGTCAGCATCGGCTGCAATGCCAGCTGGTGACGGTGATGGTCCAGATGGCATAACAATAACGGATGGAGTGGTAGAGGGAGACGGAGTCGGAGCTGCTGGAGTTGGAGCCATTGTTGGTGGAGCCTGTGGGGACATTATTGGTGCGCTCATTGGGCTCAGTGGGGTTGGAGCTGCTGGAGATGGTGATGGTGATGGAGTCAGTGGGATGTCAGCCGGGATAGGTGCAGGTGAAGGTGCTTGTGCAATGCACATGGCAATAAGGGCGAAGGAGACGGTTAGAGCGAATATGGACCGTGTAACAGCCATGATCAAGCTCTAATTTGATCTGATAATAGTTGATTCCTATATATGTATGACAAATCTATGGATCACTGAAAGAATAGAATTGTAGGAATGAGATGAAAAGATCAAAGGAAGGCTTCATTTATAACAGATTTCAGGGTTAACGTTCTAACTTACTTGTTGTACACTTGTACTAGTAGTGGTGGCCCTCAACCTTTACAAATCAATGTCGTGCTGACCTTAAACTTATGTTCATATCGCCAAAATACAAGTCATACCAATCAAATTAAGTTCATTTCTTTTCTATGTTTTGTGAGTTAGAATATAATAATTTACAAGAATCGTTGAATTCAAAAGATTTGATTTTTCTGTTTTTTCAAAGTTACAATCGTGCACGTCGAAAGCTAGTGTCATAGACATGTAATGAACATGTAGTCAATCACTTCTCACTTTGTGGAGTTATATTTCCTTTTCCTTTTACTGCTCTGCTACATTTCATTAGAAAATCAACTATATGCCAAGTAAAAAAAATGGTTAGTTCATTAAGTTCCTTAATTTTCGAAAAAAAAGTCAAACGTGCCTATCTTTTTGAAACGGAGGGAGTATATTTTTGTAGTGTTGAATATGTGCATACAACTTCAGAAATAGGTCTGACTAAATCTGTTGAAGCAGGAAATACAAGAGAGTTGCAGTTGTAAAACCAGAGAGCAACTCGAGTTGAGAGGAGTTGTGGTAGCTTTCCAATAGGCAACTCACTGGAGTGGATATAACATTATATTCCAGAGTGATTTGGAAGCTACTCTCTCGTTCCTGATTGGAATGTGCGCTAAAATAAGGTAAAATAGATAAATTATTAACGATGACATTAATCAAAAAGCTTATGACTGCATTCACTTCAAGACCCAAGGTTTCATTTTGAAAACTATAATTCAGATTGTGGATGTATCTGCACATATCATCAACTCAATGAGTTAGGAGAGAGAAAGAGAAGAATGATTGTGGAGATTTTGAAAATACTCATCTTCTTCAAACTTAAATCTTAGATTTCTCTTTAATCTCTTCACCAAAATCAATGATTCTTTTTGCTTTCGATTCTCCTTTCCCTCCTCTACATGATTGAGATAATTTTGTTGGTGATTATTGCTTGTGAGTAGTGTGTTCGATGGATACAAACAATTGCAATGGCTTGGAGGATTTTCCCCCATTGAACTCAATGTCTTCTTCATTTGGAGCTAAGGGTGGTCTAAATATAGTTAAGAAGGTCAGTGACGAAGTAGGTAATAGTAGCAACACTATTTCGTCGGAGATTGGGGAAAAGGGTGGAAATACAAACCCTAACCCTAAAATTGGAAATTGGAGAAATGCTTTAGTTGGGGAAAACAAAGATGGGTGTGAAATTTTTGATTCTTCGTGCAAGCTATCATTCCACAAACCTCAATCGATTAATAGTAAGTCGAAATCCATCATCTCTCCATCCTATTTGGTTGATGAACTTAGAGTTTGTGAGAAATTTTTGGTTGGATATTTTGTGGGTAGTAGTAGAGTTGATTTCAATTTTGTCAAGGAAACGATAGAAAATGCTTGGAAGCTCAAAGGAAAATTTCGATTATCGCTTCATGAAGACTTATTGTTCATTTTTTAGTTTGATTTGGAGGAAGATAGAATAGCCGCCATGGATTTTGGTTCCATTACTATTGCAAAGAGGTTATTCTTAATTCGTCCTTGGCAACTCTTCATAGAGCAAGATATTATGGAATTGAAGACCATTCTGGTTTGGATGAATTTGAGAAATGTTCCAACTCATCTATGGAATGCAAAAGGCTTGAGCATGATTGCTAGTGTTGTTGGAGTTCCCTTGTTTTCTGATAAGTTCACTCTAGCAAGAACAAGAATGAAGTATGCTAGATTATATATGGAAATGGAAGCCAACAGTGATTTTCCTGATTTCATTCCAGTGGTATTTGATGGCAAAGAGTTTAAGGTCTCAGTTGAGTATACTTAGAAACCTCCTAGATGTGAGACTTGTGTCACTTTTGGACACTCGAATGCTAAATGTCCAAAGGTAAGCAAGATGGTATGGGTTCCAAAAGTCAAGAAGATAGGTGTTGAGGTAATGGGTGAGAGTTTAGAGAATGGAAATTCCTTGGTGCAAGGAAATGAGGAGATTGCTTGTGTTGATGCTAACTTGCCCATTGGTGAGATGCAAGACGGAAGAGAGGGAACTGTGGAGCTATCCTCTCAAAAAGATGCGGAGAATTGGAAAACCTACTCTAAAAGGAACAGGTGAATAATATTCCTGTTCAGGTTACTGAAGGAGCAAGCTCTACTTCTACCGATCCATCCATTCCACCTGGTTTTGAAAACCAAAATAAATTCTTTGGTCTTGAAGATGAGGAGGGAGTTGCAACTTCGGCGTTGGTTGTGGAAGACTCGGAGGTCAGCATCCAAAATTCAACTTTGTCCGAACCAAGTTTGGTATCTAACAAAAAAGTGAGTCGTAAGTCTAAAGCGACGGTTCTTTTCCCAAATGGCACTTTGAGTGCACAAAAGAATTGTGTTCCAAAATCGATTGCATCTCCTAATGAAATTTCAACTAACAAACTCTTAGATTTTGGTTGCGAATGGGGCTTAAGTTTTCCATCTTCGAAGAAAATCGTCGAAAGATGTTTGGTGATCTTGCGAAGAATCACAAGGGTTTAAATCTAAAGGATCTTGACGAGATGCATTGAAGTGGTTAGAGTTCTTGGTTTAATTTGCAAGCTTGAAGTAGTGGTATTGCTCTTTGTTGTCTAAAGTTCTTAGTTCTTTCTTGTGTGCTTTTGTCATTGCTAGAGATTATGTTGTGCTATTCTCTTTGTTAGAATTTTAGTGTGTTTTAAGTTGTATTTACTCACACGCGTTTTGTGTGTCTTTTCAATGAAATTTCTTTTCAATGAAATTGTCAAATTTGCTTCCACTATGGGTAGAGAATGGACCACTTTCACCCATTTCCCCCCCAAAATCTATCAGGTACTCTTTCATATGAAAGAATGGGTGAAAATTTACTCTAAGCGGCTAAAGATTAGCCGCTCCAAAAAAAAAAACAAAAACGGCTAAAGATTAGCCGTTTGTTTGTATCAAAAGGAGAATAAAGAAATTAATAAAACATTAGCCGTTTCATTTATAATACATCAGTCGTTTCTAAAACTGTAATACTACCCCACAATCACGTGATTTTAGGATTAGGTGGCCAATCATGCTGCGCCACCAAGATTAAAACATTAGTTAATTAATTAAAGCTTTTTTCAAGCGGCTACACTTTAACCGTTTAGACACTTATTTTTCGCCACCCATGGTCAGTTTTACATACTTTTGCTAAATCCCTCTTTCAAAATGAAAGTGATAGAGTGCAAAAGCACTCTACTCATAACCCTTGCTCCACCAGCAGAGTTGACTACTCAAAAAAACATGAAAACCAGTATATTCTGACGGACTTTACTGGTTTCCAAATCGTTTAAATTGTTAATTCTAAAACAAATCGTTTAAATTGCCAACAAAAATAGCAAAAGTAGTGGAGGGAGATGCGAAATATTTGTGCTTGTTTCTAACCGCAGTTACTTGTCTTGTATGAGTCTTTAAGACTTAAGATTAATTCCCTTCAAGATATAACAATACAATACAATTACTTGAGAAATATCTTGATGGGAATTAATTTATACGATAAGGAGATGAAATTAATTCCCTTCAAGATATAACAGCTCGTCTGAGGCTTGAGACTTTTAGAATCTTAATGATTCTAAAAGTCCATGGCAAACCATTTAGATTTATCTCCAGGTCGCGATTCCAGGTTTTATTTGAAGTGCTCAGGTGGACGAGCTGAATAACTCTTCGTTTTCTTTGTTAAGTTCTGCCCAACATGAACAGGAAAAAAAAACACTCAAGTATCTTATATAGCGGTGTAGACATTTTAACATTGATGTACCGATTCTCGGTGGGATTTGGAAGTACTCTATATTATTAGAGTCTCAATAAACGGATACGCAAGCAGCTAAGGCCGGTTCCTATGGAGCCAATCAAAACAAAGGTTTTGCAATCCCACGTGGCCTAGCAAACCAAAAATGGGGCAGTGGAAAAACTAGCAAATTTGATATTTTGTGGGACCAAATAATAAAAAAAGATTTAAAAAACTAGATAAGTATATATGTGGGACCAGATTTTAATTAAAAAGGATTTGTTTAACTAAAAAGTAGGAGAGTTTAGGAATTTATCGATGGAAAAACCATCGTCGATGGAAATTCCATCGATCTCAATGGAAAAACCATCTGTCGATGGAATTTCCATCGACGATACTAATTCTATCTCACGTTGCAAAGTTGCAAATTTGCAACTTTGCAACGTCGTTTTGCCTCTTTGCTAGGTCCATAGCCGACGAAAACACTGATAACTTGTGTTTTTTGTGTCCCATAGGAAGCGGCCTAACAAGGACAATTTTATTCAATCAACTCAAAATACATGTAGGTAACAAATACTTCAATTTGACAACACAAAATGATAAACATGTACATAACTTGTAATTTGTTGGTCAAACATGGATCAATGCACCTCCAAGTATTGCAAGCATGGCTGTCATGATACTCGCATGAACGGTTGCACTTCCTGATCCACCTTGAACATAATTTGTACCTTTTGATTCACCGGTACTGTCAGCAGTATCACCTTTATAGGCTGCAACGCACAATGCAAGAAGGGCGAATGACAAAGCTAGAACGAATATGGCTCGAGTCATAGCCATGATTAAGCTTTGATGGGAAAGTAAGTAACTTTATGAAAGATTTTAGATCAATGAGAGAATAGATCATGTATTTATAGGGTTAATAGGTCTTAGCTTGTAGGTCATGTGGTTACCCTGGCAATAGTGGTGGCGCACAACTCCATCTATAAAATACTGAATCAGAATGGTGTTGCCTGCTGGTATGGATAATTTCAAGCCGAATTTGAACATACTATAAGAAAAGAAAGACTGATTCCGTCAATAAGATTCCTCAAAAGTGGCAAAACATCTTGCACGTCTAAAGGCTCTAGCCTATTTTTATTTCATTCTGGTTCTTCACTTGCATACATTTGCACCCATAGCTTCTCGGTGGGTACATTACTTCCGCTAAAGTTTGATACGGAGAAAGTGTCTTAACGGGCAGAAAGAAAAACCACTAATGGATGAGAAGAGAAGGAAAAGAAGCTACATCATCAGCACTAGAACACTCATCAACTGTGGAATCATATTGTCCAAAAAAAGATCGCTGCCAGAACGAAAGGCCTGCCCAACTCTGTAGAACCCATGAATCCTCAAATTTGAAGGAGTTATAAAGAAAACGGGGTTGTGACTTGTGAATTGGGAGCTGAGAAAAAGACTTTTTACTTTGACGGACCGAGTTGAGCAACAATGAAGGAACAGGTGGTCTGGGTTTCTTCATACGAGTGACATCAATGGCAGACCATGGCTAAACTGCACCACCCTCCCACCCCCAGCAGAGGCCTTCATTGGTGTTCAAGCTGATGGTAGTTTAAGTGATTGGCCATCAGCATGTTACTGGATGTATTCTCTATAATGATGCAGTGATCTCATTGGTGGAAAGGACTGCACAACCTTTGGGTTATGTATTTATAGTTATGCTATTCATAGGGAAAAAAATAAACAGGACTCGGTACTTGGATATGCTATTTATAATGATGCAGACATAATGAAAGTTGCATCCTGTGAGATTAATTAGGACGGTGGACAATTTCTAGGATCTTCTAGAATATTATTAAGTGTCCTAATTTAGGCCAATATTCACAATGGTATCCACAATGGTATTCACAATGGAATTGTGAGGGAACCATCCCACCACTTGGGGTGGTAATTATCTTGTGAGAGGGTTCTTGGTGAGTCTAAGGTTTCTTCTTGAGCGGTAAGTAAACACAACGGAGTTGTGGGTTTCAAGAGAGAAAGGTGAGGCTATCATGAACATTGTCTCCATGTATCTAGCGTAAGGTTACGACAAGAAGAGTGCGGATTGTATTTTTGAAGGGTTGTAAGTAGTCACGGCAATTGGGTTGTGATGCTAGGATAGCAAGATAATTGTGTAGCCAAGGTTGTCTTCTAGTCATGAGTTGTAATGTTAGAGAGACAACGGTGGCTAATATACTGTAAGGTGTTCTTGTATTGTTCTTCGGAGATTTTCATTATAGTGGAAAGGATCATCATCGTCAAGTGGAGTAGGCTCGCCAAACCACTATAAATCTTGTGTTGTGGTATGTCTATTTATTCGTTAATCGTTTATGCTTGTTTGCTTTGATATATCTCTATATGGCACCTATGTGTGTTTGTCATTGGCACCTATGTGTGTTTGTCAGCTTTTGATATATCTTTATATGGCACCTATGTGTGTTTGTCATTGGTAGTAAGCATTAGAGTCGGACCGTACAGAAAAACTCCCAATACATCCTTGGGTAAAAAAAAAAAACAGCCAACTACACAAAAATCACAATGTACTGTCGATTGAAATACGTCCTAATTATCTTGTATAACTGCAGTCAATGGACGTGGTGCAGCAAACCAAAAACAAAATTCGAGCTTTTGACAACAATTTGATATTACAATGCATACAAGAAACCCAGGAAAAGGGAAGTAAGAAAGAAATAGGACAAGGGAGGTAAGAAAGACATAGAAGGAAGAAAAGAACAGCCTAAGACCACACTGATCGAGATTTGCTTTTCTTCGTATAATCTTAATTTGTTTTTGTTTTAGTGTGCACAGTTTATGAAAGAGAATCCAACAGGACTGTCTTTTTATATCCTCTTAGTCATAATTTATGAACTTTGATCTTCTAGAAGAGGTTGAGATACAGAACCTGCAAAAATTGAAAATTAAGATTAGACTAATGTTGCAGTAAAGAAAGAGATATCCTTAATGGTAATTCATAAACGACTTTTACTTTAGTATTAATTACTTAGCAGAGAGACTGTCATTGTAATCAAAGTAGAGTTATTTGTGGGAATTAGAAATCCTCGGAAAAACCCAGTAGCTCTCCCTTTAGTTTGACATACAGATAGCATGAGAGAGAGAGAGAGAGAGAGAGAGAGAGAGAGAGAGAGAGAGAGATCACAACTCTCTACCTCGCCCAGTAGCTTAAAAAAACTATGACGGAAATCATATCCACATACCAAAAAGAATTTATAATCAAAAGAAGGTAAAGACTGTCAAACGCTCAACTCTAAGGGTTCAAAACATCAGCCTCCTCAAAAGATGACTAAAGCTTGGGTCGGTGGGGTGTGTGTTGGTGATTGCTTGTCCGGATATACGAGGATATGCAAGAAGAGACTATGTTCCTAATTACAGTTACTAAATCTTTCTGCTTTCTACTTGAAATGAAGACGATAAGAAAATAATAAGAGAGGTATTGCAGATTCATGTGTTACCTGAGACATCAGTTGGTGTGTTGTGTTTGGATTTTCGCTCAGATTTTCGTTCGCAAAATTCATCAAAAACAAGGCGTGACAAAAGAAGACCAGCAATAAGAGCCCCGACGCAAAGCATGAAGAAAACTTCATCCCAACCCTTGGTAGAAATAAATCCTGTAAGAAGGGGGCCCAAAGCTGCACCAACTGATCCAGTACCATCAATGATTGCAGTCACTGTTGCAAGTGCTCTGGAATTCCCTTTCAAAGATTTGTGTGTGCCAAGATCTGCGGAAACTGCAGTTGTAATTAGTGCATAGGGACCATTCACAAACAACCCCGCAAACATCATCAGGATGATGTTCCAAGTCTTGGAAATACCCCCATATAGACGATAAAGGACCAACACAGAAATTGCAGCATACATGAAACTTGCTGCCGTAATAGCACGTGCGTTAAGTTTGTCAGACATATACCCAGCAAGGATTCCACCAACAATTCCCCCCACGTCGAACAGAGTAGAAAGGTTTCCAGCAGACTTTACAGATACATATTCTCCACCAATTTCTGCAAGGAACATCAAAAACCAAGATAAGGTTTGTGAGTTGCAGAACAGTCTGAAAGATAAAGTCTGGCCAGGTAATAGAATGAATCAATAAAGTCTGGCCAGGTTTGTGAGTCGAAGAACAGTCTGAAAGATACAAAACTTAATATGAGACACGGGATTAATAAATCTGAAACAACAATGAGATGATTCCCAATCGAGGAGAAGGCAAACTGTTATTAAAGGACTACTTCAACTGAGCGTGCTGTTTCACTACAGATATCATAGGTTATATGTAAGTGCTTTGGTAGCTATGTCACGGCCAATGAAAACATTGAGCAACATCTATGCAGCAAATCGCATTTCTTGCCAATATATATAGAATAATACTCCTAAAAGAAAGACACAGTTGACTGTTATACTTAACTGATTCATGGAAAGTTGCAAAGCCAAAATAAAACTAACATACTACATGATCTATTACCAGCATTTTAGTTATCTCGACTCCTTCGAGACTTACGGTTTCCAATACCAACCTGAACTTTCTAATGCAAGTACTATGTTTTATAGTATTCGAGTTGATAATGAAATGCAGCATCAGTTAGTAAGAGAAATTTTAACATAACACAAGCGAGAAACAAAAAAGAAGGAAATTATGGAAATGAGGAACATACCAGTCTGGCTCAGATAAAATGGCAACCAATACAGAAATGTATATGCCACAAGCTTTGCAAAGAAGAGGCACAGGGCAAAAGGTATCACTCCAGGTATCCGAAAAGCTTCCAAAATACCAACAGCAGCACCCCTGTCCCTTGAGCCATGATCTGGCTTTCTTTCTGCTTCTACATCATTTCCTTTTAAAATCCCATCTTTAGGTAGTTCCTCCGCTTCACTGGAGACCATTCCATTCGTACAAGCAAACCCAACATCTTCGGGATAAGCAGCCAAGAACAAGTAAACCATGATTCCACCCAAGAATATACATGCCCCGGGAAGAATGAAAGACCAACCCCACCCGTGCTGTAGAACAGACGCAGCAAGAAGGGACCCAGTAATGTTACCAACAGATGTATGGGCGTTCCAGATACCCATTATCAAACCTCTTTTTCTTTTCCCGAACCAATTGCCGATAACAGCAACAACAGAAGGCCAACCAGTGGCTTGAAACAATCCAGCCAACATTTGCATAACAAGATAAAACCAAAACACGTGTATATTCCAAAAGTAACCCATTCCGAAAAGGCCAACAAATATTCCACTTCCGATCATCCCAGTCGTCAAAAACAACCGAAGGTCAAGTGTGTCTCCAAGATGCCCCGCAACATACATTCCTGCAGAATAACATGCGAGGAACGCAACATCGATCTCTCCCAACTTAGCTGTGCCATCTTTTCCGTTAAAAGGAACCCATCCCTTTCCAGGAGAAGCGGTGAGATTACCAACCATGACTGTCGTCTCCTTGATAAAAACCTCCCCAAGCGGCCAGGGATGAGTTAAACCACGGTGAACTGGTTCTGGATCCAATATACTCTTAACAATGCTTGTAGGTTTTCTAGAAGCATGGTAGCAAGCGTAAGCTATGAATGTTAGTAAAAGAACTACGTATCTGTATGTAGTTAGATTCCATTCTTTGCCTCTTAAGCTTCTTATAAGATGAAGACCAGGTGGAATTCTTTCTCGGACCATTGGCATATTGTTATAACAACCCTGCAAATCAAATAAGTTGAATTCAATGCCTTAAAGTAACAAAGGTTGAACAATTCTCTGCGATTAGAATATACATATAATCAATACGAAACACCTTCATTTCTTTAACTGTTCTCACTCAAAACATATACTAGAATTGTTCAATTCAACTAGAAATGGATAACTAAAATGTGCAACTCTAGAATCAGAATAAAAATGTTTTCGAACTCTACTATAATTTCTCAAAAGATGGTTGATTTGATAGCTTAACAATTCTCAACAACAACAATAAAAATTCATTATAAGAAAATCCAAACCTTAATCGCAATATAATCTTATGCAAGACATCTGTAATTAATTACAAAACACTCCTGAAGAACAAACCTAAATTCAAGAAAGAAAAAAAGAAAGAAAATACTAAATTCACAGAAATTAAAATACGGTATTTAAACCCAGAAAATACATACCTTAAAAATCAAACAAATTGGAGGAAAACAAGATTAATACTGAAACCCAAACACATGGTTTAGACGCAATGAACACATGTAATGTCTGTTTTCTTTCTAATCTTCAGGTTCTATTTTCAGATATTAATCGAGCTTGATCAACCAGGGGAGCTGAATTTTTCTTTTCTTAATTAATTTCTTTTGGCAAATGAAAAAGATTGATTACGATTACGAGGGAAGAAGAAGAAATATCGAAACACACGGAATAACAATTTTTGGATAAATGAAGAACGTGAACGTAATTTTCAAAAATTTCACCCTCTTCCGTATATTACACACACAAGTTTTTTCTTTTTCTTTTTTTCTCTTTCTCTTTCTCTTTCTCTGTCTCCCTCTCTCTCTAGATTATCAGGAATAAGGTGGAAGTGTACACGGTAACCTCGAAGTTGTTTTTGTAGCCAAGGGAGACTAGGAGAGAGAAAATTGTGTATGTGGAAAAAACATCGTATCATCATGCCACGTATACATTATTTAAATATAATATAAACTGTGATGACGTATTACGAGAACCGGTCAGCATCAGAACCAGAAAGATAATGTCAAGAAAGATCCTCGAGAGATGATGTTCATGACATTAGAAAACACACCCACAGATTTTTTTTGAGAGGTCGATGCAATTATGCCTCTGGCCCTCTCTGTATCATACGACGACGTTCATAAAATATCAGAATGTTCAAGCATTCAATTGTGGGCTCTCGAAGAGTTTATGCTTATCTATGTTCAATTGGGCACATTAAATCAAGAATATGTTTTGGATGGGTTATGGATGTTTCGCCGATGGTTCCGAAGTCACCTCTCATCCACTGAGACAGTTTTTACTATTAGCAATGCTACTCGAATTAAATGTTCATGGGATTTTGTTTTGGTTTTACACATTTTAATGTCATTTCTTATCCGTTTTATGATAATAGAAATAGATGAAGCCGAAATAATTGAACCAGAACTAAATTTTCACAAGTTTTATGTTATCCTGCTATTAAATTAGATTGGTTTATGTTGAGAATCGTACAAACGATCTTGCTTTATTAGATGGAGTGTTCAGTTCTCAGCACAATCATTATTGGCTGGTAGTGAGTCATCATATAATGGAATTGTGGAATCAGCTGTGTTTGATTGACATGTTGGTTTGGTCTTGTACGCCTCCCCTCAGAATATGCGTTTGGATATTCCCGAGCTCGGAACGACCAGAAAAGAGAAAGATACTCCCCATGTCGGCCTGGAGGTACCCGACAATTATAGCCGCAGGGAACCATAGGCTACCTTTTAGAGTTTGATCCAACACCGTTGGATCTCATTAGTCCTCTTTGGTTGGCTAAGGATTCTAGATGCTAACTACCGAGCACTGTTTGCTTACCAAGATGTATATCACCCCCAATGATTTACATGCAGTCAATTTTTACCTTGCCATGATTCACGCAGGTAGATTTAGCTCATAATTTGCCTTGTGCAGGAAGCAGAGCAATTTATTCAAACATTACTAATGGGATTACCAAGTCGCTGACAAAATACGATTATTGGCACCCCCTATTAGCAGCCATGAAATTATACTCCAGTTTTACGGTGACATCAATGGTTCATCTAACATGTTAAAATAATCATACAGTATCAAGTCCATAGGATTCTGTCATTTTAGCAGGAAGATTAAACCAAGAGGCAAATAATTGAGAACGTGGCAGGACCACAATGACGTATACGTAAGCTTAACATCCAACAATGAAGCCTAACTTGTCTAATTAAAAAATAAACGAAGTAGCTACAACCACTGTTGAAGTGTTGATGACCCGACCCGATGTTACAAAACGAGAAGATTCATGCCATATCTAGCTACCAGTGCTATAAAAAACACCATCCCTCACAAATAAATTGATCCAATTCTGATATTGCAAATATTATTATTTCGATGTCTTTTACTTACCATTTGGTGAGGTTTTTCTACTCCTTCAAGGAGGTTTATCTACACCTTCAAGGTGGTTTTATCTACTCCTTCAAGGAGGTTTTTGTACGTTCTAATGGCGTTTCTTGGTTGTTTTGGGTTTAAAGATCACTAGGGATGTACTCCAACGACGAAAACTTCATCATAGTTGTCTCCGGCGACGGAATCTACATCGGAATCTTCATCATCTATCTTTCCGGCGACGGGATTTTTATCGGTGATTTATTTGACGACGGAAGTTTCATCTAGTTATAAGAGATTTGAGCAAATCACTCCTATTTTGGGAGCATATCTTTTTATAGAAGAAAAACAAACAAAATGGTTGGAATATATTTCCGAGTATAACCATTCTTCCTCCGATTCGATCGGGTCTTATTCATACTTGTATTTGTCTTACTCCGTTAATCCTTCCTTTTCTCGGTATTGTACTTCTACGGTATGTTCATGGTTCTTTGTATTCTCTTATTTTCGATCTTCAACTCAATGTAACCTCGAATTTCCATTAATGAAAAGGTTCTTTGAATTTCAAAAAAAATAAATAAATAAATAAATAAAATGAAAACATGTGGGTAGCACATGAATTCTTACCGTAGAAAATTGTCAAAAAGACATATAAATTGCCTTTTCCTTCTAACTGTCGGCAATTGATGGATGGATTTCACGGTCCATTGCAGCTATAAATGAGACTGGCATATGCATGCAGTTTTTATAGCCAGAGTATTTTACTCATCATAACATGCGCAAAACTTCTCTCCTCTCTCTCTCTCTCTCCTCTCTAGAGCTCCTACTCAAAACCCAAAAAACTCCTACCACCATTAATCCTTACTGCTCAGATCTAGTTCATTTTGGGCTAGATCTGAGCAGATTTCTTCCATTTTGTTGTTAATCAGTAGTTTAGATTAAGTTTGATTTAGTTTTTTGCTTCAATCTCCATTGCTTTTAGGAGATTTCATGGTGTTTTGTGGGTTTTTTTGCCCTTTTTGTTTATGTATTCTCCTTTGTGGAGATTCTTTATATGCTCTCATGGCATTTCTTTGTGGTTTTAGTGGAGATTTTAAGTGGAAGTTCAAGTATGAAGATCAAGATTCAAGATTTTGGGCATATTACTCTCCTTTCATGAGAGCATCTCTTTCTATAGAAGAAAATACTCTATCAAAATGGTTGGATTATAATCCAAAAACCATTCCTTCAATCTTTGGTTTGTTTGGTACTCTTGTTGGTGTTTCGTTACATCTCTTCACGGAATGCTCTTTGTTAGTACCTTTTTATTGTAATTTGATCTTTGATTTTGATGTTCTTGAAATCTATGTAATCTCTATTTTATCATGAATGAAATTTTATGAGATTTATAAAAATTAAAAAAAAAAAAGAAAAAAAAAAAAGGTATTTTACTCATCATATAACTCGTGTTTGCATTTACAGTGGCTTCTTGGACGCAAAGCAAGGAGAATGTTTATTTCCAACGAAATGAAATGTTTTGAAGTTTTTAAATATTACTTTTTACTGATTACCAATTTATCATTTTACGTGATTTTGACTAATTTACAATGAGTGAACAAACTACCAAGCTGCCAATCAAAATGGAATACATACATATGAACACTAATCTAATATTCAACGGAAAGAAGGGTGTAAAAATACCTTCTCCCTTGGCAAGGGCAATGCACAAATCACCTTCTGATGTTGGCTGTGGATGACAATGCGAGGCTTGATTGAGAATAAAGGGACGAAAGAAAGTACGAAACGGAAAAGCAAGTAGATGGAGAAATTAGTGAACAATAAATGAAATCTCTGTTGAATTGACAAGCCTATTTATTGATGCAAAAAACAGCATTGTTACGTATACGATTCGCGCATTACACATTGAAGGAGGGCAATAACTAAGGTGGTGCGTTCCCTGTATGACGAAAGAAGAAGAGCCAAAAGGCATCCTTACGCACTTACTAAGATGAATTTTCCTCAAATATTTATTATATTGATAACACTTCAAGATTAAGAGTTAAATATTACACTTGCTGACGAAACAATCTTTAGAACCTAAAGAAGCTTAAGGATCTTTAGATACGAATATGCTAGTGAACAAGATATACTACTTCCTCGGAAGAATATGCTTGTCAACTGTTGATGATCGAACAGTATAATCATCAATTGTACAATGACACACCAACAAGACAGTTTTGTAGTTGCGGACATGAGCTAAGATATCCGGTTAAAATATCGAAGCCGCTAGAGGCGGTCCAAAAAAGACCACTCATTTACGGACCATGAGGTGGCACCATCTCAAATCATAGAATTAGCAGGGGGTCAGTTTTGTGTGGTGATAGATCTTATGGTGGATCCCATATTTTCTCTCTTTTCACTCTATCTCTGGTCCGTAAATGGGCGGCCCAAAAAGAGTTTTCGTTAAAATATTTGTTATGATCCCTTCATTTTGTAGTGACGTGCGCTACAAACCGAAAATGTTAAACATCTCCCGGTTTACCATCCCCTCTCACTCCCCTGCCATCGTGTCAAGTTCTTATTGGCTGAGATTATTAATGGTGGACCCCATGTAGTTTCTAGGTTGGGTAGGGTGGGGCATTTAGCCAATCTTGAAACGCCACATAAAAGGTGATGGAAGAGGGGGAATAAATAGGGCGACAGCTTCGGCTACAAAGTTAGAAATGAAAGTGGAATTTCGTAACAGAAAGGAGATAAAGTTGAATTTCGTTAGTGAAAACCGCTCTATACACACGCACGATACCCCTGCCATTAGCTCAATGATTTTTGAGTTAAAAAAATTCATTTTAAATGAAAATGTGTTTTCGTAGCTAATCTAACAATAATAAAAGATTATTAGTTGTGGTGGTGGTGGTTGATGTATCGCTGGTGATGACAGTAGCGGCGGAGGTGCTGCAGTGACGGTGGTGGTGGCGTAGGTGTGCTGGTGATGATTATTAGAGTAGATAACATGAGGTGGCGATATGATGGTGTTGATACCGTCAACTGAGGCGGTAAAAATGGTTGTGACGGCAGAGGTGGTGGAAAACAAGGATTTAGGTTTGAAAAGGATATGGAGAGGAAACTTAAATTTGATAGGGTATTTTTATCAACTGAAACTATGACCAACGGAAAAAAAAATTTACCAAAAATACCCTTCTTCTTAATATTTGTAAGATAAGATGAGCACATCCCCTTCATTCTATCGAGGTTTTTTTTGTGGAAATATACTCATGCGGACATGATTATTAGAGTAGATAACAGGAGATGTTATATTTTTTACAAAACAAACCGCACGAGCTAAGATATCCCGTTAAAATAGAATGTTCGATTAGGGTCTGAGTGAATTTTATTGGGGGCTAGAGAATTGGATAAAATAGGGTTATTTTAGAGTTATTTTATAGGCTAATTTCTCCATTTTAAATTATCGTTGGAGTTAGTTCCGTATAAAGAGAAAGTGAAGAAGATGTTAGATTCGGTTTAAAGAGAAAATGAAGCTTTACCATAGAATAGCTATCAAGGTTAACATAATGAAGTACCAATTTTAACTGCCCAAGATACTCAAATACACGTTAGTATAAGCTCAAATTTGTTGAATCATAAACAATCATAATATAGAAATCACCAAGAATCGTCATGGCTTTCATCAATGACGGCATGAAGACTGAAAAGGAGGGGATACCG
>JAJJMA010234751.1:0-16215 GCA_023529015.1 Papaver nudicaule
TCCTCCACTCCTCCATGACGTCCACCTTCTCTGTCGAGAGATCAGGGTGAGTTCAAACTATAAATAGAGGCTTCCTCTATCTTCCAAGGCAGAACGTTCAGAACAACTAGAACACCGAGAAAACACACAGAGCCTCAGAGAAAAACACCTGAGAATCTAAAACTCGTTCTAGCCTTGGAGATTTCTAGTCGACTTCACGACGGAAATCTTGAACTCAAACACCCAAAAACTCACCTTTAACCTGATCTCAAGTTTCTTCGTTGTTTCCCTCCCTAGACCAACCTCTATCCTCTCTGTGACCGAAGCAAGGTGGGAACGGCCATCCTTGGTTTAGGCTTGCCTTGTTCGACTTTGATCTCCGAGCACTACGAAAGTACCCAGAGACGGTACACTTGTTTTTGCAGGTAAAAACAAACCATTACCAATAAAACCAACAAACAAGCACAATATGCGTACGACTGATTTCCCTAAATAAAATATTGTATATAATATTGAGACGGATTACTTACCGCCCTACTAGATAATATTTAAATGGATGATTTACCGCCCTACTAGATAAAATAGTGTATAAAATAATAATATTGAGACGGATGAGTTACCGCCCTACTAGATGATATTCAGACGGATGAGTTACCGCCCTACTCGACTTAGCGAGAAGCCGTGTAAAAACACAAACACTCCTCGCGGGGAATCCAGACGACACATATCAGGCGCATACCCATCCAATACACACCAACATGCTTCATATAATTAAACTTAAACTAATCAATGATTACATGAAGGACGTTATAAGAGTTCCCACCTGGATTGATGACAATCCTTGCCTACCTTGAAGTCCTCCATCCACTGGTTCAGCTTTCGTACTATTCGTTGTTAATACAAACTAATTATTAATCACACAATCATTCAATGAATAGCCAATAGGCTCATACAATAAGTACAATACAATATCCTACAAGTTCATAATTAATATCTAAGTGAAATTAGTATTCATTCTAATTTTACTATTTATTCTTTAATCTATTAATAACCATTTATTTCCTAATAAATAATCTACATATCAAAATAATATGAATTATATGTCATTTCGAAGGTCTCGCGAAGCTCTACAACTTTGCAGAAGAGACCAAAAGCTAATTCATATTCTAAGAGGTCCAAAATCAAAAAAAAAAAAGTGAAACTGACCCTAACCCATAGCCTCGCGGGCCAACCCGACCCGTGGCGCGTGTCAAAATATCCTTACCCAGGTCTGACTGGGTTGAGTCAGAAGCTGACTCGGTCATCTTCTCCACCAACACTTAACCAAATTTTTATCTTTTTCATTGAGAAAAACAGCACGAACAACCAAATTTCGGGGGCTCTAATTCCCTCGATTTTGATCCATTTGAATCATGATATACATGAATGGAAAGCCTGGGAAACGTACTGCAACTTTCATGTTTTGAGAAAAATCTAATAAAATTCCTATCGGCCTAGAAATGGCATAGAACATGTCACCTCACTGCTATTTTTCTCAGATTTCCCATATTTTACAACAGTTGCTAAAATGACCGCCAAAAATTCATTATAACTCTGATTCAGGTAAACTCGGTCTCATATGAAAGCTAAGAGGCAAAGCTCCAACTTTCATGTTTTACTCTAAAATCAAATTAATACTTAAGTTGGTCGTTTTAACATTTCTAAACAGGGCAATCATATGCATAAAATCATGATTGTTAACTAACTAATGCTATAATTGATTCTAATCCAATTCATGATACAACACCAACCCAATCATCATTTACCTAATAACAACAATTAGAGAGGTTACCTTGAGTAAGTAATGATGAATAACAACTTCATCGTAACCATAATCAACTTGATCAACATGTACACATATATCACCTCTAAGGAGTTCTCAAATTATTTCTTAAAGCTCTCCCTCTCACTCTCAAAGTTTCTATTTATTTCTTTTTCCTAATTCTATTCTCACCTTTTAAATCATCACTACCCTCCATGACTCATGCCCCTCTTTCTCTCTATGTTCAATACCACCAACTTAAATTTACAATCGGATAAGTTTCAAAAAAATTATAAGTAATCCAATAAGTTATTAACTTAACTCCTAATTACCTATTAATATATTCTAACACCTTTCTTACACCTATATATTTAAATATAAAATACATATAATTACACCCAGGTTACACTCCTAATGGTTAAACTGAAATTACATTTTTACACTCTATTTACACCAGTCACGGTTTTACTACTACCACCTCTGACAAATCACTAAGGGTAACCTATTGACTTAATTTTCCGAGTGTCGTATCTTCCTCGTCCGACATCCGATTGACGTGTTCTATTAGTCGATTTCACCTAACTTTTCGTGATCTATCTAATGGTACTAAAATCATAATCAAATTATTATTTCATTAATTACTATATTTGATGTTTGAACTCAAACAACTAAGTTAATACGCGGCATAATTGTCACTTGACTGGTCTGTAGTCATTGACCTGCTTGCGGGTCATTACACAAACTCTCTTTAAATTTATGAAATTTTCCTTCGTATTAAATAAAAACAAAATCTGAAGCCTCGAACAGTGGTGATTTGGGCAAAGTCAGACTTTAGCAGCAACATCTGTCAAACTTACAAGATTTAAGGTCATACTATCAACATGTGTATGAAAATATACTCTTAAGAATGACAACAAAAGTTAGCCCCCTTTTGTTGGTGTTGATTATGCTAATCTTACATTCTTACTCCTTATATTTTCAACAACTAATCTTTAACAAGTTTTTCGTAACATTCAGGTTACTTTTTTTACTTTTCATGAGGATCCTAATGTTCCGTATATCATATCCAATTGGTGATTCTAGAGCAGCAAGTCACATGACTAGTGATTCTTCATGTATTTTAAACTTAAAAGCTTTTGCTTGTACTGATAAGGTTACGGTTGAGATGGTAAATTTATTCAAACCGATGATGCTACTTAGGATACAAATTCTTCACAATTTTACCTTATTGATATTTAAATGTACCTAATAGTGTATGAAAGAAAACTTGATTTTTGTGGTTAAATTCATCGAGGATAAGTTTGTTTCATTTAAAAATTCCCTTAGGATATTAAATAAAGGATCTGCAAATTAGGGAAGTTCTTGGTTAGGGATTCTTGAAAGACAATCTTAGTTCCTTAATGACACTTGTATGTCTGTAGAATCAATGAAGTTTGATTTTTGTGTTTAAATTCACTGGGGATAATGCTGTTTCATTTGAAAAAATCTCCTTGGGATATCAAATAAAGGATTTGCAAACAAGGGAAGTTCTTGCTTAGGTATTCGTGAAAAGACAATCTTTTTTCCCTTTTAATCCCTCAATATTTCAATTCTTATTCACAATGTTTTTGATTTTTTTTCCTCTTTACCATAAAAAACTAGGTTATACTTCTTTTACCAACTTACACAAAGTTTTTTCTTTTGTTATACTCCAGTTTGACACTTATTCATCTTCTTTGTGTTCTTCTTACCAACTTGGTAAATGCCACAAAATTCATTGTTACAATTCCAATTGGGAGTACCACACATTTTCATCTAACACGTTGTGACATTGGGGTACCAACACTTATTCAATCAATTTTGAGTTTTAGAAAAAAAATTCATTAATGATTTTTCAAGATTTCTGTGATTTTTCCCGTGAAGATAAGGTATGAGGGTATTGGTTGCTTTAAACACTTAAAAAAATTCAACTTGAATCATGCTAGAATGTTGTATCAAGTTGTAACAGTGTGATGGCGATCTTGAGTTAGTAAAATTGACATCATTTCAAGGAAGTTGTGGATGTTTTGAGGGTTTTATGTATGGTTTCGTCCCCATCTACATAAGAAAATTGATGTTACAGAGAGAAAGCAAAGACAAATAATTTAGATTGGAAATATTTAAGCTTTTCAAGTTGCTCTGCCAAAATTTGCTTTGACTCCTTGTTAACTACAACCTATTTCATAAATTAACGTGTTACCAAAGTACTTCACTACTACTTTGTATTTCACATATACTCAATAATATACTTGATTAATGTTTCGTTGAAGTCTCTAGGTTATCAAAATCTTGATCCTCTTCGAAAAATCTTAGTCCTAAAATCTTTTTCAATTTTTCGAGTATAGTCCTCCTCATAAAATATAAAGTGATATAACATTACTTCTAAAAAAGCATATGATATATTCATGTACAAGGGATTTGCCCGTGCCGCAAACGGCACGGGACTGTTCAATATTGTACGTCTATTCCTTTGAAATATGTTTTTCTCCTTCTCATGTCGCCTCATAACACCCCAAATTTTAGAATACTCGTTGCGATGTAAATTTTAGAATACTTGTTGCCCTATAAACTTGCCCTGACAAACAGTTTTATGTTTTATTTAGTTGTACATTACATATCTCAATTTTGTTTGATTACATTTATTGGTTTCCATTTACCCTCATCGCGGAGCATCGTACAATATTCTCTTTATTCTAATTCTCGGAATACCTGATCATCTGTTGCATTGCTAATATTGTATATTGTTTCAATCTTAAGTTGCAGATCTTCATAGATGGACTTTCCATAATTCTCCATAATACTTGTGGTTATTTCAGAGAGCATTCTGAATATCAGTCGTAGTTGCATCCCATTTCCATCAATGCCGCCTCTTCCATCGTTTTATCCCATTCCTAGTCATCCTTTCATACCCTCGATTTAGATGTCCAGACAGTGTTTCCCTTTCCTCCTCTCTCTGTAAATATTCGTTCATCCCGTGTCCACATGTTTATTGAACTGTTAGACATCAAATTGATTAATTAGCTTTATTATTAATTCTTGGAGTATGTGTTAGAGCATTGCTCGGTTGAACCCACTGGCCACTGATGTTGCTATCTCAAGTCAGTTGTCAAGTTTATGAGAATAAAAAAAAATCCTTGATAAGTTTACTCTACAACTCGGACTAGGATAGTTCTAGGTAATCGAGACGAAGACTGATGAAGACGAAGACCGAAGCTTACTACTTGATAAATCATAACGTCCTCGCTGAAGGTTAGAAAGGTATTCCCTTTCCGTATCGTTTTTACCATTTATATCATACCAATAGTCTATGATGTTGTTATGATCCGAAGGTATTCTAGGATTTTCGCCTTTGCATTTGACACTCTTGTGATAATTTTTATAGGTAGAGAATGTTGAGTTGTCTCTTGAAACAACCCCAAACGGTGAACGCGTACATGTACATATACCACCTTTGGGATTTCAGAGAACGAGCTAAGTCTGTATGAACGCGTTCACATAAGCCATGCGAAAACTTCCATCTTCCATATCTTGAAGTTTTCGGTCTAGACATAAATAGTTCTCGGACTTGTCGTGTCTTGGCCCATGGAATTCAACAACTTAATTCAAGCGATGTTCACACTAAGTATTTGGACCAGAAGTCGCAAACCGATGTCCAAACAAGCATTGGACCAGAAGTCGCGAACCTTCAAACAAGGTTGAGTCTTCTTTAACTTTTGGCTTAGTCCAAAGTTCTTAGAAGATTGAGAATGGGTATTCAAGCTATGGACTTTCCTAGTTCCGGAACTTGCTTGAGCCCTACTCAAGGTTGCTTAAACTTAAAGCAAAGCCTCCCTTGGTGATCACTATAAATAGACGACCTTCTGCAAGATACAATCTCAATCCTCTACACATATGTGTATCCTTGCATAAAGGTTGGTCGTCATCTCGAAGTCCTTTTAGGACTACGACTATTGAAAAGACTTCACTTGAGCATCGTGAAGCACAGGTCGGAAGTAAAATTCCATCCTGTATCTTGGATCGATTGAATTCTTTCAATCTTATCACGACCAAGATTTGATAGAAACTTCGTAAGGTAGATCTTGAATCGTAAACCCTAGAAGTTCCCAAACGCAAATTCATGAACTAGGTTTCATACTAAGTTCGTCTCGCGTTCGGAGGTAAAGTTGTTTAGGCTAGATCAATAAGCCTTATTCAACATATCGATTTCCATTAACCTTGACTTTAAGTTTAAAGGAAATCACAATCGTATTCTTGTTTAATTACTTGGATACTTTTAGGCGTCCTGTTAGAGGCAGGGTAGCGCTAGTCTTCACGAAGGGAAGTGGAGCAACTCCTATGCCTGTAAAGGACGTCAGCTAGGGGAATCAAGTACGTAGGCTAGTGCGGGAGCCAAGAAACGTAGGAGCACATTGGTAGCTGAATTGCTTGTAGGGTGAATTCAGTCTCGATACAGTCCAGTCCGAAGTTTGAGAGTAGGCTAGCGTCTGTATAACGTTCATACTAAGGGTGTTCACATCTGCACGAGGTCCCGGGGTTTTCTGTTAGGTTTGCAGTTTCCTCGTTAACAAAACTTCTTGTGTCGTGCATTACTTTTATCTTCCGTATTATATTTATATAATTAAAGGTACTGCATAAATCCAATAGTTGATCATATAACCCTTGAGATTACTCGGGTGAATACTTGAATATTGATTTGTGAGATCGTTCAAGTAGTATAATCAACAGAGTTCACGAACACAAAAAGTTAGTGGTATCCCTGTGTAGATGGTGAAAAATGGAAGAGGGACAAAAATGTAAAACGACTATCTATTACGCCTTTGCCTACTTAGTCACATCTCTGTAGCTCAGAATACAACCTATTCTACGAGCTGAATATACTCTCTATGAGTTCTCTCTTATAACTCCCGGTGGAGAGGATAATACCATGGTGCGATACCGATAACCCCACCAACACGTAAACCCATTAATTTACTTCATGTCGACATCGCCTCGAATTCCTCGACATCAGAACTAAATTGCTCACTGGTGCTATGGTGGAGAATTGATAGAGACGCACCCTCTTGGGTTTCCTCCTCAATATTTAACGACCTCATGCCCTCGCCTAATCTCGGTCAAGATAGAGATGTACCCTCTCGGGTTTCCTCTTTAAAAGACGACTTAACACCTTAGTCGTAAGGAAAACCTCAGAAACATCGCAGCTCTAAGCCTGTCCAGAGCTCTATGAGAAATATACAACAGCCTAAACACACTTAGGCATGCCACAATCTAAACACATAATGGCCTAATGAACCATGGATAAGCATGCAATGACCTAAAGTACGCCATAAGCCCAAGTGCACAAATATACCATAGTCGCAGAAGGCGTAGCCTAAAGACACCACAAGAGATTGGCCTTGGCCAATGGCCAAAGACGTGGCAACAAAGCCATGGCGCCATGACCCATGACGCCACACATCTTCTGGCCTTGGCCAATGGCCAAGGCCGTGGCTACTCGGCCATGGCGCCATGACCCATGGCGCCATACATTTCTGACCTTGGCCACACGGCCATGACGCCATACATTTTATTCAGAATCATGGCCATAGAGCCATGGCCATGCAACTTTCCTTAGTTCAACACAACTATGCAACATCTGCTCGCTCCACGAGATATCAAAACATCACACGGGGGGATAACTTTAGGGGTATTGGTCTGGCGGTCTACGGCAGTTAGGAATAAACTGATAGAGATGATGGGCAGTTATACAAAGATGGCACGAGTGGACATGTTCTACACAACTCGAGTAGTTACAGAAACCAACTCATGTTCCCCACTCCTCCACTCTTCCACGACTCCCACCTTCTCTGTCGAGAGATCAGGGTGAGTTCAACACTATAAATATAGGCTTCCTCTATCTTCCAAGGCAGAATAACCAGAACACTCACGAACACCAAAGCCTCAGAGCACGAGCAACAACCAGATTCTGAGTAATTCAATACACTTCTAGCCTTGGAGATTTCCAGTCACCCTCACGACGGAGATCTTGAACTCTCACACCAGAAACACATCCTCAACCTGATCTCAAGTTTCTTTCACTGTTTCCCTCCCTAGACCAATCTCATCCTCTCTGTGACCGAAGCAAGATGGGAACGACCATTGACTTGGTTTAGGCTCGTCTTGTTCGATTTTGATCTCGAGCACTACAAAAGTACCCAGAGACGGTACATATGATTTTCAGGCAAAAACATATGGCGACCACAGTGGGAGATCAATCTCTCGGTTTCAGAAGATTTTCTCAAAAATGGTTGAACTAGGGACAGGGTCAGACTACACAAAGATCTCAACTCTTCAACTAAAGCTGCTCCGACTTCCAGCGCAACACCTTCCATTCCACCCACACTCAGCGTCGTACCCAGCATCCATACCACCCACGATGCTTCCCCTACAACACATACTGTCTCAGCAACCCCTGTCGCACCATCGTCTCGCCTACTCCAGCTCTCCTGGCGTCGCCTCGGTAAACCCTGTTGTTCCAGCGACTCCTGCTGTCCTAAAAACTCCCGCAGATCCAGATCCAGTTGGCACGCCTCGTAGTAACCCCTCATCTTCGATCAGGATCAATGATACCACCCTAAAGGAAGAGGAAGTGCCAAAGACACTAACCTTGAAGGCACTAGTCAAGTGTCGAGACGATCTTCCGAAAAGACGGATCAAGACCCAAGTTGACGTCTTGGCTCAACTCGAAACTCTAACCGCGAAACCATCACCAGGTTCACAAGCCAAAGGAACTCCCAGAACTGCTGCGAGTACGAACACCATTGTGATCCACGTCTGGGATGATGAGATGATCCTTACTCAAGCAGAGCCTCAACACGAAGAGATCCACAACTCGGATACGTCGCTAAAAGACGATTTAGATAGACTACTCCAAAGCCCAGAGGAGGAGACGACGCTACCTGTTCACCAGCGCCGACAACCGTACCCATACGAAGCGTAAAGGATCCCTCTTCCCAAGAGGGGAACAAGAATACCACCACGTGCTGAGACTCGGAGAATCCTCGAAGCCCCTCATTGGCAGAACCTGTACTTGGTACAACAACCTTACCCGAGCATCATGGGTACATGGAGCAAGATGAATGCGTTCTACCGCAAGTACTCTTTCGTATCAGAATAAGATTCAAGCCCTCGACTGTTGTTATGTTCTCACATAACAATTTAACAATCAGTAGAAAGTAACCTCTTGAATCACAAGGATTCAAGCCTAATTTCTAAGCTCAAAGAGCAAAGAACCAAAATGAAGAAGAACAAAGTTCTCTAATAATAGATAAAATTCGGAATGACATCCCAGTCCTACAACAGACACAATAAATAGCTACAACAGAACTGACTCAGAGGCCAGACTCGAGTCGACAGGTGGCAGACATCCAAAACAGACCAACTAACCATCTAACGGACGGAAAGACTGTATCTACTAACATCACCCAACTGATCACTAACGACGCTCAAACGAGGTAGCCCAGACAAAGGAAACGAAAGCTATACTTCAGTACTTGACTCATGCTTCAGATGTCATGTCAGGTATATGACATTACCCTCCCCTTCAATATATCCTTGTCCTCAAGGATATAATTCCGGAAAGTGAGCTGAGATGTGGTCAGCATCCTTCCAAGTTGCATCCTCTGCTGCTGAGTTGCACCACTGAATAAGAAGTTGAGAAACCTGTACTCCTTTTCTGGTGATGTCTCTGGTGTCCAATACCTGAACTGGCTTTACTTCTATTTGCCCTTCATTATCAGTAATTGGCAGTGTTGGTGATGGTGTGTGTGCATGACCAATATGTTGCTTGAGCTGAGAAACATGGAACACAGGATGTATTCTGGAAGATTCAGGCAGAGCTAGCTTGTAAGCTTGAGTGCCAAATTTCTGAGTGATTGGAAATGGTCCATAGTACTTAGCTGCAAGCTTGATGTTTCTCCTCATGGCCACTGAATTCTATCTGTAGGGTTGCAGTTTAAGATAAACCAAGTCACCCACTTCAAAACTTCTGTCAGATCTCTTTTTGTCAGCAAAAAATTTCATTCTGGCTTGAGCTTGAGTTAGAGATTCCTTCAGAAGATTGAGCATGCCATCCCTTTGTTTCAGGTATTCTTCCACTGAAGCCACAGAAGTAATAGCAGTAGAAGGGAAAGCTAAATGAGGAGCTTCATACCCATAGAGTGCTTTGAATGGTGACATTTTGATGCTTGAGTAAAAACTTGAGTTGTACCACCATTCTGCCAAAGCTAACCAGTTACTCCACTTCTTAGGTTGATGCCCTGTCATGCATCTAAGATAACTCTCTAGGCATGCATTTACTCTTTCAGTTTGGCCATCTGATTGGGGGTGATATGCAGTGCTCATGCTCAAATTGGTGCCCAAAATTCTGAACAAGTCCTGCCAAAAATTGCTGGTGAAGACTTTATCTCTGTCAGAAACAATGGATTCAGGCAATCCATGCAGCTTGAAAATGTTGTTGAGGAACAATTTGGCTATACCAGCAGCAATATAAGGATGTTGTAGAGCAATAAAATGAGCATATTTGGTGAATCTATCCACCACTACTAAGATGATTGATTTCTTTTCACTGTTGGGTAATCCCTCAATGAAATCCATACTGATATGTTGCCAAGCTTGTTGTGGAATAGGTAAAGGAACCAAAAGTTCACTAGGATAAGTGTGTTCCCCTTTATTTCTTTGACAAACATCACAAGTGGTAACCAACTGCAAGATTTCCTTCTTCATTACAGGCCAAAAGAAATGAGCCTTAGCTCTGTTGTATGTAGCTTGGATGCCAGAGTGGCCACCAACAGCTGAAGAATGAATAGAAGAGAGGATGTTGGCTCTCACCTCCTTGTTACAGCCAACATATAATCTGTTTTTGTACCTTAGGATTTCCTCCCTGTAAGTGTAATGTTCCAGAGAATCAGGCTTAACAAGTAACTGAGTAATCATTTGTTGAGCCTTGTCATCATCCACATAGCTCAGAAGAATATCTTGCACGCAACTTGGCCTTGAAATAGTCATAGCAAGAAGAGAAACATGTTGCAATGGTCTTCTAGATAATGCATCTGCAACCTTATTTTCAGCTCCCTTTTTGTATTGTATCTCATAATCATACCCCAATACCTTGACTAACCACTTTTGCTGCAACACAGTGGTGATCTTTTGCTCCAAGAAGAACTTAATACTCTGATGATCTGTCTTAATAACAAAATGGTGACCCAATAGATAATGCCTCCACTTGGTAACTGCAGAAACAATGGCAAAAAGTTCTTTCTCATCATAAGTGGACATGGCTAAGGCTTTAGGGCCCAAAGCTTTGCTGAAGTAAGCAATTGGCCTGCCCTCTTGCATGAGCACATCTCCAATCCCTGAATCACAAGCATCAGTCTCCAGTGTAAAGGGTTTGGAGAAGTCAGGCAAAGCTAAAACTGGTGTAGTTGACATGGCTTGTTTCAGCTTCTGAAAAGCTAGTTCAGCTGCATCACTCCACTGAAATGAGTTCTTCTTAAGTAACTCAGTGAGGGGTTTGCTGATGTTACCATAATTCTGCACAAACTTCCTATAGTAACCAGTTAAGCCAAGAAATCTTCTGAGATCCTTCACATTGGTTGGGGTTGGCCATTCAACCATAGTGGCTATCTTAGCAGGATCAGCTACTACACCTGCAGCAGTAATGATATGGCTTAGATATTCAAGCTCTTGCTAAGCAAAGCAACACTTAGAAAGCTTGGCAAAGAGTTGGTGTTGTCTCAACAGTGAAAGAGTAATTTCCAAATGAGTATGGTGCTCTTCCAATGTTGGGCTATAAACCAATATATCATCAAAGAAAACCAGGATGAATTTCCTCAAATAATCATGGAAAACATCATTCATAAGGACTTGAAATGTTGTTGGAGCATTGGTTAAACCAAATGGCATCATCTTGAACTCATAATGGCCTTCATGGGTTCTGAAAGCTGTCTTATGTATGTCATCCTGCTTCACTCTAATTTGGTGGTAGCCAGACCTGAGATCAATTTTAGTGAGGTATTTTGCTCCCTGTAATTCATCCAGCAGCTCATCAATTATGGGTATAGGAAACTTATCTTTAACTGTAATAACATTCAACTTCCTATAATCCACACAAAATCTCCAAGAATTATCCTTCTTTTTCACCAAAAGAATTGGAGCAGCAAATGGGCTATGACTAGGCTGAATGACACCATTCTGCAACATTTCCTTGACCAATTGTTCAATAACTCCTTTCTGCACATATGGGCATTTATAAGGCCTTTGGTTTGTTGGCTGCGAATTTGGTTTGAGGGGTATTGAGTGATCAAGGTTTCTTTGAGGGGGTAATTGAGTTGGCTCAGTAAAAACATCCTCAAAAGATGATAAAATGGCTGAAATGCCAGGAGAAGGTGGTGGTGGGGAGGTGGTGGTATTTATGTAGAAAAGATGAGCAATAATTCCATGACTGTGTTTGGACACATAGTCTTGTATGTTCTTGTTACTCATCTCTTGCAGTGGTGGGTCATTTTTAACTCCAGTGAGAGTGATCTTCTTCCCTTTATGTTTGAAGGAAATGCTAAGCTTCATCAAGTTGAATAAGATATCTCCCAATTTCTTCAACCAGTCAGCTCCAAGGACCATGTCACACCCACCTAAAGGCAATAATCTCACTTCACTGCTGAACTCATGGCCCTGCATAGACCACTTCAAGGGAGAACAAATGCCTGAACTCATAGTCTTCTCCCCATTAGCCACTGTGACTAGGAATTTAGCAGTTGGTGTGATGGAACAGCCCAATGATTTGGCTAAGTCACAATCCACAAAGCTATGGGTACTGCCTGTATCAATGAGAATTGATATAACCTTCTTTTTGATGAAACCAGGAATCCTTATGGTCTCACCAGTCACACTGCCAGTTAGAGCATTTAAGGAGATTTCCGTGTCAGAATCAAGTGGAGACACAGTTAACACCTCTTGTTCTTCTTCTTCTTCTTCTGTTTCAGTACTACTTTCTCATGCACTCTCACACACAATGTGATATAGAGTTTTCTTCTTGCAGTGCAAGTTATGGTCTGGTTTAAAGACTTCATCACAGTTGAAACATATGCCCTTGGCTCTTTTCTCACTATACTGCTCAGGAGTCAGATTTCTAACAGTAGAGCTTTGAATTGGTCTTTGTGGGTTATTAGTATATCTGGTATTAATAGGTGATGGTTTTGAAGAAAAATTATTGTTGGGAGGTGATGGTTTTGGTGAAGTGTATAAGGGGCTAGTAGGGAAAGGCTTAGGTGATGAGAGGGAGTTGTTGTAAGTTTTTGGTGTAGGCTTCAAAACCTTTTGTTGCATAGATAGACTAAGCTCTTGAGATCTAGCAAGGGAAAAAGCATACATAAGGGTTGAGGGGTTAAACATCAGCACAGTCTGTTGTATCTCTTCCTTCAAACCACCAATGAAACTCATGATGAAATACTCTTCAGTGAAAGTTCTATATTTAGTAAGCAGCAAGGCCTTCAGGTACTCAAATTGCTCAAAATATTCCTCCACAGAAGAGGTTTGAACCAACTTATTAAACCTTCCAACAATGTTCTCATTAACAGGATTTTCAAAACGTAAGCATAAATTATCAGACAGGTCAACCCAAGTAAGTCTATCTCTATTCATCTTAAAATTCAGAAACCAACTACTAGCTTTACCTTCTAAATGAATAACAGCCATACTGACCTTGTGAGCTTCATCCACCTTATTTAACATGAAGTACATATCACACTTCTGAACCCATTCTCTTGGATTCTCCCCAGTAAATCTTGGAAATCCATCTTAGGAATTCTGGGAACTAACTCCTTTCCACCATTAGAAAAATCTAGTGGAAGAGTTCCTCTCCTAATGAAGTTGCCTCCAGAACCAACAGATCCAAAGGTCAAGCCACTAGCATCTTCTTTGTTTTTCAACCCAATAGTATCAAGTATAAGCTGTAGGGACTTTTGGTGCTCAGCTTGATTATCTGCAACTGTCTTCACAAGATCGGAGATCCTTGTATATATTGTTGATATCTTAGTATTCAACGCAGTGGAATTAGTTTCCACTGTAGTCTTCAGCTCTTCTATGTCTGTACTAAGTTTCGTCACCGTCTCAGTGAGGTTGGTGATCCGGAGATCATGATCCTTCAGCTTGTCGTTGACCTCCTTAGTAGCAGCGGTGTTGGTTGCAGTTGAACCACCCATGAATTCACAGGATAGAACAGCTCTGATGCCAAATGTTATGTTCTCACATAACAATTTAACAATAAGTAGAAAGTAACCTCTTGAATCACAAGGATTCAAGCTTAATTTCTAAGCTCAAAGAACAAAGAACCAAAATGAAGAAGAACAAAGTTCTCTGATAATAGATAAAATTCGGAATGACATCCCATTCCTACAACAGACACAATAAATAGCTACAACAGAACTGACTCAGAGGCCAGACTCGAGTCGACAGGTGGCAGACATCCAAAACAGACCAACTAACCATCTAACGGACGGAAAGACTGTATCTACTAACAGCACCCAACTCATCACTAACGGCGCTCAAACAAGGTAGCCCAGACTAAGGAAAGGAAGTTATACTTCAGTACTTGACTCATGCTTCAGATGTCATGTCAGGTACATGACAACTGTCAGGACCCGAACGTAACCAAACTACAATTGGTGGAACTCTGCATCAATGGAGTGATCCCAGTCTACCAAGCCCTCTTGGAAAACCTTCGCTTTCAAACATTCTCTGAACTCCACGAAGCTACAAAGAAATCTGTCACAACTGCACCAGCGCTACTGGAGAAGGCCAAACCCCTAAGAAGCGAAGAGGCTCGTAATACCGACCAACCTGATCATCAAGCAGTACGACAACAACTTACCATCCATGAGTGTCATCAACGAAGGGGGTAAGAGGAGGAATCCAGCTACAGAAATCACGACACAAGCTACGGTACCACGGGTCACGGCGCCACGAGTCCCGAAGCCACAAGTCATGGCGCCACGAGTCACGACGCCACGAGTCACGGCGCCACGAGTCACGGAGCCAGAAGTCATGGCGCCACAAGTCACGGCGCTGCAACTACTAGAAAGGGGTAAACCAAGCTTGTAGTACCCATGACAACAAAGGATTTATCAACAAACACTAAAGAGATGGACAACCCCATCATCACTAAGAGAATGACGACGAGACATGGGGACTTCCATAGTCACCACTGCAGCCATCCAGGAACTCCAGGGACTCTCAACCTGAAATGAAACATGTCCAACAATCCAACTCTGCTACTCGATCGAGAGAAGCCCCCTGGAGAATCAAGAATAGAAGGCGCATCTCTGCTTCACCCACACCAACCTTCCTATCCGGGATACCTCTCTCACATGGAATACTCCTCACTTGAAGAAGTTCAGAATTCAAATTTTATATCGACGGGATAGTTCCCGAACTCTCTTATGACGCTCTCAAACATGCTAAGAGCTCTACAAGGCTGCAAAACGATCGACAACAGCCGTCCCTGTCTTGCTAGAGGAAGATCCAAGCAGTTAAGGATTAAGGAAGCCCGTGATGACAGGAGACGCGTTAGCAAGCCGGACAATAGAGACATCGGCACAAGGTAACTCAAAGGGTTCCGAACAAGAATGCGACTCAAGCACAAGATGCAGATCTGTAACAACAACCGCGAGGAATACGAGGACTGAAGCCTATACAGGATTCCCAGACTCATCATCTTCGACGAAGTACTGGAGCTATTAGACGTCTGAACAAGGATGGAACAACCGGATTACCCCCAACCCGATGATTCTCAACTGTACGAGTAGAAAATCTGCATAGGTACTCAAAGTATCACATCCATCAGATCTACTTATACATACAGTATTCAGTTGAGATTCAGTGGTGCGAAGACCATAAGAACAGCACCGAGGGTACTATGAACAGTAAATAAAGATCAAACTAATAAGAGTAAAGGCAAAATATAAGAAGACTTTTATGTATTCCGATGTTGTGATTACATGAATATAACCCTAAGGAACCAGAGGAGATAACAAACCTAATCTCTCTCTTGCTACTTAGACTCAACCAAACAAGAATCCAACCCCTATAACGTTTTCCAAGCTCGCCTTATATAGGCCGAGCTTGGGCGGTTTACAGCTAATAAAGACAAACGACTCAATCGTGGTGGTGTCAGTCCCTGTCGAGTAAGGCGGTTTATTCGCCGTCACTCCGAGGTTGACACATGTGCCTCGGTCCTTCGGCGTGGTCCGAATCCTTTCTTCCCGAGTGTTTGCTTCGCTTGTTATGTGACTTCTTCGGGTTGGTCCGAGATCTCGCTGTTGGTTCTCTCAGTGTGACTTGGCTTCCTGGATGCGAGACATGTGTTCCGAGGGGTTTTACCCCCTACA
>JAJJMA010234760.1:0-10912 GCA_023529015.1 Papaver nudicaule
TCTGGTGTCTTGTATGCTTTTACTTTCCGCATTATAACTCTGATTTATAAATAAAGCACCAAGTAGTACGTTATTGCATAACTGTCGAGTTGACTCCAAAGTAATCTTTGTCGAGGTCTAACAACTCCAGTTATAAGTTTGGATATTGATTTTTGAGATCGTCCAGACTTAAACCATAAGACTCACGAGCCAAAACGAAAAGTTGGTAGTATTTCGGTACCCCTCCTTTTTCACTTATTACAGAAAAGAATGCCCATAGAATAAACAAGATAGATTTATAAAGTAAGTTATAAAAAAAGTACAATAGAAAGAAAAACTAAAACATAAATATAATTTTAGTTTCCCTTGACGTTATTATAATTTCCCTATTTGATAGATAGAGTTCGCTGAACGCAATATAAGTAATTGTTTGTCCTCTCCTAACATCAAGGCCATTTCAAGCACGGTTAGCCACAGAGTCGGAAAGAACGCTCCAGTTAAGCTTGTTAGGCCAGGAGCAATCCAAGGATGGATGAACTCTCACGGAGTTCCTGCTGGATAACCGCAGCGGTGCCCGTTGAAAATCCGTAATGCTGGACACAGTGGGTAAGTGGGGATAATGTCTGTGGGATTCAGGTTATTACAGATGGTATTAAAGTTGACGACGGATCCCTTATCGAGGGTGAGAGAGTACATTGGACTGGCTGAGTCTAGTACTTATATCATGAGGGGCAAGGAACGTCGAAGAACGACTCAAATTTAAATGTAGTGATATTGTAATACCTGATTCAGGTAGGGTTTGCCAAACAGAATATAAGTAATGGTTTGTCCTTCCAAACACCGATGCATTTCGAAGCACGGTCGGCTACAAAGTTAAACATAACTCTGCAATTAAGCGTGTTGGGCCAAAAATAACCCAGAAATGGGTTGCCTCCCTGGAAGCAGTTGCTGGATGGCCACAGTACTCAATGAAAACCCCACATTGCTGGACGTAAAAGTAAGTGGGGACAGTATCGGTGGAGGGTCAGGTTGTTAAAACTACTACTGCACCTTCTTGGTCCCGTAAGAAGATTATGGGCTACTTCAGACAAGTCTCGGAGAAAATAACTATCATGTAACGATTTTATATAATGATGCTTGAAGGAGAAAATGATTTCTTATTAATTACTCCCTCCGTTCCAATTTACTTGAGGGTTTTGGTTTTTATACACTTGCTATAATTGATATTTTTTCACAAATTTTTTAATAAAATCAATGCATTTGAGTTTGGAAATATAATGTAGAAGATATAATGCTTGGGTGTTGTTAAAAAATTTGTTAAAAAATACCAATTTTAGCAAGTGTAAAGCAAGTGTATCAAAACCAAAACCCTCAAGTAAATTGGAACGGAGGGAGTATTATGTTTAGATAAAACCTTTACTTTGAAACAAAATATCACATTTCGAAGAGATTCTTTAGAGTATCTTCGAAAATATATTTTGTTACTCATTTCACTAGAATATGTTGTCATGGACAATCCATGTACAACTAAAGTACAACACCAACTTCTTGCTCACGAATATAATAAAAATATTCCTTGGTTGATCTCATAAAACTGTATCAAATACAACAAGGTCAAGCTAGATATATCTCATTTCCTAGACCTCAACTCCAATGAGAACAAGTCTCGTTTGTTTTATGTTCAAAAAACAAATTCTCACAGGGACAAGCTTGTATGGTTTGTACTCAGAAATATGAATTTTATAAGGATATACCTTTACCAAAAATTCATCTAGGTTGGAAATCAATACTACTTCCAATATTTTAATTATATCAAAACAAAATATAATGCGGAAATAAAGTAAAGCAAGACACCAAAGTTTTGCTAACGAGAAAACCGCAATCCAGCAGAAAAACCTTGGGACCTAGTCAAGTTTGAACTCCACGATGTATTAAGCCGCTACAGAAACTAGCCTACTATCAGAATACTGAATGGAATGGAGTGTAATTGAGACCAGACTTACCCTATGAAAAGACGAGAGTACCGAGTACACCACCAATCTTTTATTTTAGTCCACCTATAAGTCAAACCTTGAACGATTGCTGTACACAAGAACTCAAGAACAAGATCTCTTTCTTCACTGATTGATTCACACAAGGGAGTCAATACAAGATCCGAAAGGATATATCAACAACTAAGTACGATACTTTAATTATAAATGACAAGTCAAATATAATGCGGAAATAAAGTAAAGTACACACAATAATTTTGTTAACGAGGAAACTACAAACTCGTAGAAAAACCCCGGGACCTAGTCTAGTTTGAATAATTTTAAGAATTAAGCTGCTAACACACCTACTCTCAGACTTCGGACTAGCTGGTGTAGACAATATGACCCTAATACGACTATTAGTTACAAATATTTCCCCTCAGTATTCCTACGCCTCCAACCACAACAAGGTGGTCGCGCACCTGTACTCCCCTATGCAAACATACGTCATTTACTGTCTTACGCAAGAGTTGCCTCACAGCCCGTCGCGAGGACTATCGCTACCCGACCTCCAATCGGACGATTACAACCTTATGGACAACAACCAAATAGCGGCAGGTCAAATCGCTAGATGATATCCTTGGCAACTAACAAATATTTCATCAAAGTTGTTTTACACCAAGAGCGAGGATATTTAAGTTTACTTGGTAATAAACCCCTCGAGTTCAGACACATTTGCAGAAAAGACAACAGGCATGCCAATGCTTTATCATTTATTTTGTCTATGATGACAGACCCAAAGGTTACCTCCATAGCAATTAAGCGAGTAAAGCAGCCTTCAGTTGACGAGCAAGAATGCAGGGAAGTGTTGGCGATGAAAACTGAAGAGTCAGCAGAAACTGATTGGCGAACACATATTAGGTACTATTTGGATCATCTTAAAAGAAGATTCTCGCTCATCAGGTAATAAGCAGATCGACGAATTATGAGCTCAGAGATGGGGTATTGTATCGAAGATCATTTTATGGACCTCTGTTGAGATGCGTGTCAAGAGAAGAAGGCAAGAAGCTACTGAAATAGGTGCATGAAGGGGATTGTGAAAATCACAGTGGACAGCGAGCTCTTGCCCTGCAAATTAGAATGTATGGATATTATTGGCCATGGATGAATAACGATGCTAAAGAGTATGCTCGGCGATGCCAGATGTGTCTGCGATTTGGTAAAAGGATCAAAGCACTGGCGACCTCCTTAAATTCAGTTTTTAGCCCTTGGCCCTTCGCTAAGTGGGGAATTGATATTATAGCCCACTCATACCTGGTTCAGGGCAGAGAAAGTATATCATAGTAGCCACTGACTACTTTACCAAATGGTGTGCAGCTAAAGCTTTGAGAAATCAGACAGGGAAGGAAGTATTCGTGTTTATCTGGGAAAACATTTTTTGCAGATTCGGCGTGCCAGTAGAAATTTGTACAGACAATGGAAAACAATTAGTTGGCGAAACATCCAGGATCTCCTTGCTACATATGGTGTGAAGTTGGGAGTCTACTCCAAGTTATCCTCAGAGCAACGGGTAAGCAGAGGCGACTAATAAGACTATTGGATTGGGTTTGAAAAAGCGAGTAGAGCCACATAAGAAAGCTTGGTGTGAGCACCTGCATAACGTTTTACGGTCATACAAAACAACAGTTCGAGAAGCAACAGGGGCATCTCCCTTCTACTTACCTTTGGTACAGAAACAATATTGCCAACAGAGGTAATCTTACCAACAACGAAGCATGAGGCATTGGAGAAGAACCTGAATACTGATTTAATCTTGTCAAAACTTGATGATTTAGAAGAACAACGACTAATAGCTTTGACTCACATGGAGAATTATCATCGGCCACTATCAAGAGAATATAAGAAGCGAGTCATCCCAAGAGATTATCAGCCTGGAGACCTTGTGTTGCGCAAGATACCTCCTTATCAACACAAGGGACATTGCAGGAAGTTAGAGCCAACTTGGGAAGGACCCTACATCGTCAAGCGAGTAGCTGGAAGTGGAGCATATGTATTGATAGATGAGCATGGGAAGGAGCTAGATCACCCTTGGACTTCTAAATTTATTAAGAGATATTACCCCTAAGTTGTAATGAAAAACATCCAAGTCTTGGGCAGGCATAATACCCAAGAAATCTTATTAGCTTCTGTAAACAATAGCGAATAAGATCCGGGGACGTAGGTTTGCTATTATGCGCCGAACCCCGTTAACAAATTTTCGTGTCATTCATTTTCGCCGAACAAAAGCCAAAGCGAAAAGGCTTTCGAGCCTTGCCGAAAGAAAAAACCAAAGAGCTTCGCCAAACGTATAAGCCAATGAGCTTCGCCGATAAGATGAACTAGCAGCTCTCGACCAAAAAGGTCTTATTTGAGGCCAAGTGCCATTTACTGAGGCAAAATGCCATAGACTCAAAAGTGTCTCAGAGCCAATAGCTTTCGACCAAAATTAAAGGTCCTATTTGAGGCCAAGTGCCATTTACTGAGGTAAAATGCCATAGACTCAAAAGTCTCTTAGAGCCAGCAGCTCTCGACCAAAAAGGTCCTACAAATACTACATGCCAACTTAGTTTCACTACCTTATTTATAACAAAGCAGAGGAAGTGATGTACCTCGCCAACGTAGCCTCCGGTAGCAAAGCTAGGAGTAACATATAGTCTGATTCATAGTAATTCCGATCGTGTTGTTTGTTGATCTGTAAGTGCTGGCAGAAAAATATAAGACTCGGGGAGCACTGGCGATAAGCCACAGTTTCCCGCTAACCAAACACTTATATATATGATCGCCGACGGGCACAAGCAACATTGCAAGAAACGACCCTTGAAAAAGGTCTATTGAATTGTATAGCTAGATCAGTAAAATGATTTATGTTAGAGGCTAGTCGAAGACATACCACTCTGGGATAGGTTGGCAAAATCACTGGCGGAAAAAGAAATGTTGCAATACTTTACTGATGAATAATATCATGGCGGAAAAAGAATTGTTGCAATACTTTACTGGCGGAGTAATTTTTTCTCTTTTCTTTTTTTGAATAAGGAGTATAACACAGAATAAGAAGAAGAAATGTTGCATACTCGGCAAAATAAAAAGTTTTTTTTTTAGCATAAAACTAACATTACATAAACGATCCTTGCATGTTAAGACAGGTCAAGTACTCCTAGAAAACTAAAAGTACTTCAATAAAAGTTCTGAAAGATTACAACTATTACAAAGAGGCACACAAAATAGCAGAAGGAAAAACTATCTAAGCCTTGGGCCCTTCTGAGGATGGCTTGTGATGCGCCGAGGTATCTTGGGAGGTAGACGTCTCTCCGATGACCTGCAGTTATGGTGGTAGCAAGGAGTTGGCTTTGGCTCTCTTCATATCTTTGTCGAAGATTTCATTTTGCTTATAAACCTTGTCTTCCTTTTCGAAAATGACATGTCCCTTTCCTTTGGGGTCGTCTTTCGGTTCTTCGTTATCACTCAGAGTTTCCTCGCCGTCACTATCATCTTCGCTACTCTCAGACTTGTCCTCACTTCCTTCGACTTCTTCGACGTCATCTTCAGCAAGAAGGGCATATTCTTTGGGAACTGGGAGATTATGCTTGGCACAGAAATCTTTAGCACGCCGATAAAGCCAGCCCTGTTCAAGTCGTCATTGAATTGTTCTTCTTATTCTCTTATCTTCTTTTGAGCCTCGCTCAATTGATGTTGAAGTGTTAGCAATTCTATCATGTTACTTGGCTAATCAAACATGATAATATTGATCTAGGACAATCTAGTTTACTACCAGGCATACAATATATATTCATTTAACTTAAGTGAACAGAAACATACCTGCAACCATGCTTGGGATTTCTTTTGCTCATTTGTGTGCTAGCTTGAGGTTCTTGAGATAACTATACATCTTTGCTTTCATTGTTGCTTTAATTTAACACTTGATGAAAACTAGAGTACTATCCTAAATCATAAGAGTAGAGCATGTATATTTCCCTACCCTTCTATACTAGGCTACTATCATTAGTGATGGAGTAGTAGTAAGCTCTCTACCATGGGAAAGAAATAATTATGGCCTCTACAAGTATTTATTCACTTCAATAGCTTTCCATCAAAGCTATCTTGTAACATAAGTGTCACTTACTTAACCATGCATTTACACATGTGGTAACAATAACTTGCCACACCTTATATCATGTCATGCAAAATGCTAGGAGAAGACACATAATTATTCTTATTCATGCAAGGTGTCTAATCTTGCAAAATGACACACACAAAATACTTTGACCAAGTCCAAAGTGAGCCAAAGTCAAATGGGCCACAATTCTAACATTCTCCCACTTGGCACATTAGACATATGGCGAACAAAACAAAGGATCTAGAAATGTAAACATAAGCGCGCAATAAATTCTAGTCCACAAAATGTCATGATCAAGCAATACACCAATGCGAGTCATGGCGGTTGCATACCTGTATGTGATATGCTCCCTTCCATGTACTACACAATTAGCTAATTACCTATCATGACCTGTCATTTTCGACAAACAACATAAGTTTCCTTTCTGAAAGCTTTCATTCATACAAGGCAAATCTCATATAAATGCCTTTTATCAAGGAAAACCTGTATTAATTACTTCATAATTGTGTACACATACAAAAATACAGGAATAAACAGAAACAACACATTACGTGAGATCTCAATTAGTGGTGTGAAAATTACATTTCTTTAAATATCATAAGGAGCCAATAACTTTCGATGTAATAAGTCCTTTAATGCATCAAGAGGCATTCTTTACATTTCTATAATGACAAGTTTTACACTCACATTTTTCACACTAACTAGTTGTTTCCGATTTTCTTTCTTCACAATAAGAAAATTTGTCCACAACTAAGTACTTACATGCATACTTATACTTACTGCATCTTAAAGAAAGACCATTGGTGTGCACAATAATTCTCAACAACTTGGCTATAATGTCGACGTTTATCCTAGTCTTGAGATAAGTTGCACAACCTTATATATGTGGTATCATCACATACCACATATTCAGACTCCACAGTGGATGCAATTTTATTTTCTTTATGCTTCACGACAATTCAACATCCACATGAAGAACTAACTCAAAACACTTCATGAATCACGATTTTCAAAGATGAGTCTAAATAATTTACCACCTTTAAATATTCAATTATATAAAGATGCATACATACTCATTAACTTTTAGGTTCGGTAATAGGTTATATACTTGGGTTACTTTGGCAACAACCAAGTATGCCTATCATACAATTCTACGAATTTCATGCAAAATCCAGTACACGCATGAAAATTCTTAGATGCGGAAGCGTACTATAATCCTTACATTTTTCTTGAGACTGTTAGACATAACATTATGTAGGAACGAAAATTGCTACTCTAAAATTGCTACTCTTTCTAGTAGTTTCAACATTAGGATGGCAACTCCATGGTATAAAAATTTGAATTTCGCTACAAATAAATTCACCGAAAATTCCAATGAAAATAGCACATCATTAACATACAAACAGACTTACTCCCACTGATCTTCAGATTTAAAACCGCCTGAGAAAATTCTCTGAAATCTGAAGATTACCATTCCATAAGTCCAGATATCGAGCTTTTAAAATGATATGCTAAACGTTTATATTTTCTTTCGAGGAAACTTTCAATCCTCATATCTTCAAATTCCTACAAAACATAATTTTGTCACCACATTCCTTTGACGAAACCAGTAAAAGTTATGAATTCCTTTAACATAATCGGACACTTGACTAACCCAATATCAAAATTTAGTTTCTGATCATAAAACCCATACAAGCAGGTGAAATATCAAATCTCATTGCAAACATCATGGGAATAATAGTTCAACTTTACGACTCCCACTCCCACTAGTTTCAGCCTTTAATCAAGCGTCCCTGGCAATTAGGACAGTAAAATTCACATACCCTTTGGATCTTTCATTAGTCTAATACTTTCATGTAGGTGTATAAACCTAATTTCTGATGCTTAATCATGAACGTGTAGGCATTCTAAACTTAGTTTCCATTCATTCAAGACTCGTATGGGTCTTCAGAGAGACTTGCTGGAACTAAATTCATGATGTCTGCAACGGTTTTTGGAAGCAATTTACACATACAGTATAAGAGGTAAGTTTTTACTATACATGTCCAAGATTGCACTACAACTGCACCCTTCAGGAAAACAATTATGTATCTTAAGAGATGTGTATCACACAACCACAGTACTAGTAATTTGGCCATTCGTCAAACTTTCCAAATGTGAGACTTTCACCTTTCCATCTAGTAAGATCCCAAAACCCCGTAACAAACACAAAAGGGGCTTCTATTAAATAGATGCGACTATAATGTGAAAGATATTTGATGAACATGGTGAAATACATGTTTCTCAAATTCCCTACAATTCAACCATAAACAATCTCAAGAAATTCTAAAGTCCCAATATTTTCATGGGAACTTCCTTGTTAATCAAAACTTATTTTTTCTCGAACCAAAACATTATCTAGTCTGAGACAGAGAACGCAGTAAGCCCAAAACACTGCCACTTTCTGCCACTTTTTATGTTATGTGACTAATAGCTGCAAGACTGCTCAATTCAGCTACAAACTTATGCAAATATTACCCTATATCACATCACATCACATTCAATAAAAGATATGCACAACTACCATGATATAGTTAACAATTAATCATTTAATTCACATCAAAACAATTAAGTTTATAAGCATTAAGCAAGCCAACACTTTTTACCGCCGAAATTTCTCCTTTGGGATGAAATTTCAACATACAAAGTACTCATTTCGATTGTCACCATGATTAACATTAATTGTCAATGTTCCATATATCCTCAAAACCAAATGATCTTACAACTTTGGTTGTTAAGACCATATAAAAGGGGATATCATATTCAAACTACCTTGCTTAGTGATGTCTTTGGACAAATCACCAAACACAACTAGAATATGCAAATGACAATGTTATTAACCACCTATACATGAGTTCATTGCTTTCCATTGAACTCGGCATGATTTTTCTTTACAGGGACAATAGTAGAACTTTCATAACGATTATACCAACTTCAGATACGGCGGAATCAATAGCAACTACAATAATAGTGATGCAAGTGTCACCTTGCCATGTATCCTCTATACCATTAAGCTTGACACCTTTGGGTATCAAAAACAACCTTAAAGAGAATACTTCACCTAATTACTTCCATCAATGAAATGATGTTTTTTAGAGAAGTCACCATACCATAATTCTTAAATATGTACCCTTTTACGCACATTGGCTACTTTGGCAGCACAATATTAATGGCAAAATTCTACACCGGGTCACATTGTAAGTATGCACCGTACATAGATAAACTTCCTTTGGGAGGAATGGAGACACACATAAGGTTTACCCAATACATATAACCCTCAAGTATCAATTTGCTTCATTATGTATTCTTAATCCATACGGTATGATACCTTTGGGCATCAATACCACCTCCATATAAAAATACAACTACTAACTATTTCAATCAATGACGTCTTTAGACGGATCATTAAATACACAATTAGTAAGAGCAAAAGATCATATTTTATTCATAAGTTTATCCCTTCTACGGATGGTTACTTTGGTAATCCAATTAAGTGGCTTAACTCCATAAAATATACTATAGGGTCACATACAGTACAGTACAGTACAGTACAGTATGTACATGGCATAAAATATCAAAACTTCAATCATGCAATAGCAGCGTCAATGACTCTAAAACACCGCTACAACAACAAAAACTTAGTGTTTCTAGTACAATATAATTCTTCTAGTTCCATTATAATTGCACGACTTTACAGACCTTATTGAGCCAACCAACAGAATGATTATTCATTCACCCAACTCAAACCACTACAGAATTAGCCCAGACCTATCAACATCATTAATGATTCACATCATAAATTCTAACATATCATCAAGTTCCAATGATAAACAATCAAATCATGTCACCTACTAAGTCGACTAAGTCCAACTTATTCTCATCGTGTCGTGTTAGGCAACACTAGGTACATGTAGAGTCCAGAAATATTCAAATTCAGTAACATTCCATTAGTTTACATTAGTGAGTGAAATAAATCATAAATCCATCAAATCTGATAGCATACACGTTAACAAACCTTTCATTTTTCAATCTTTAGTCACATAAACGATCCTAACATCCAATACGATATGACACTGTTATCTTGTTGGAAAAAGAATAGACATGCACTAATTGGACATTTCTGAACATTAAATTCTCTTCCAACAGAGAACACACAATTTCATCTAATATTTATGATCATTAAGCGTACTACCAGCACTCTTCATTCTAACATCTTTACAGTGTGTTCAAAAACATCACAAACATGATTGTCATGATTTAATCATCAAAATAATAATCACTTATTATAGGTAGCATGAAATCTTAAATTTCATCACAAAAATGACATCAAGCAATACAAATTCACCATCAACAAAAACAATACATGCAAGCTTTAATTTCTACATTTTTGGGTCTAGAATTTCCATTGGAGAAACATAACGACCTTATTACATACCGATGAATGTAAGATCAAATACTTAATTAACTATTCAAGGGTTCTCAAGCACCAGTACAGAACCACTTTCATGAATGCTAATTTGCATTTGTTAATTCAAATTTATCTATTTTAAGAGTCAACATGGATCACCAATTATTCAATCACTTTAAAGGTTTCAAATTGTGATCGAAACAACACCAATTATGATCATCAACGACAATCAGTAAAAACCCCATCATTCAACCTTAAATTCATACAACTTTTATGAGCAAACAAGATTAGTCCAGCCATTGGCTCTGATACCACATGTTAGCAATTCTATCATGTTACTTGGCTAATCAAACATGATAATAT
>JAJJMA010234764.1:0-12060 GCA_023529015.1 Papaver nudicaule
TCTAGTTCACGAGCTTGCTTGAGCCCTAATCTAACCTCATTTGAATGATCACTATAACTAGAGGACCTACTGCAATAATCACCTTCAGTCTCCACACATATGTGTCCTTGTTGCAAGGTTAGTCGTCCTCTCGAAGCCTTAGCTTTTCGGAGTATTAGGTTGCGACTAGTGTAAAGACTTCACTTGGGGATTCGCAAAGTGCGAATCGAATAAATTATTAGAGATTTACAAATAAAATTTCTGATCTTGAAATAAAGATCTAATCTTGAATAAAGATTTACAAAAACTTGTCTTTGTATAAGAATTCTGATCTTGAATAAGATCTAAATTAGGCTGCATTTGGATATTGATTTTTGAGATCGTCCAATTAATTGTCATATAGGTTCATACACGCAGAAAAAAAAAAGTGTTACTTGGAACCCTCTCCCTTTCAGTAAGGGGCACTTTTCCTCACTTCTAAATAACTAATGTGTATCATCCATCAACGAACTTCGAAAAGTCACAAAATGGAAAAATAAACGACATTATCCCATAAATCTTACCCTACACTTACACCAAAGAATCGCTTTTGCTGCGTCAGAAGTGGTGGGTAATATCTCATGATTCCCTTGTTTACTTTCTCACGAAGTTTGTTCCGACTGTCGCTTTGTGCTACTGCTACATGCATTACTAAAGATACCCAAAATGCTTATACTCATACTATTTGTTATAAAAAAAACACAGACCTATGATCTATTTTTTTTAAGCGACCCAAGATTTCTCATACATGATTGATACGAGCCTATCAAGTACCACATAAAGTTGGATACTACATTCAGGAAGGATGGATCGTTCTCTTCAATTTGGTGGGATCGTGGATGCGATGACTTATTTTACGAGCGACATTTCCGGTTCAAATTCAAGATGACCCCAGAGAAAAGAATAGGAGAAGCGTATGATTTCTTTATGCATTGCTTAATTGCTATGGCTTGGTGCCTTCTGGGTCGTTGCAGTATATGAGTTAGATACCTAATTGTCCAGACTTAGACTTAGTAGGATTAAAACCGAGTATATGAGGTGCAGTTTCAGTGACACTAGGCCAGAGGATGGGGATGTCACTTTAGACGGCAAGTAGTGCCCATGAAGGACAAATTTCGATATTTAGGGTCTATATTGTAGAGTGATGGTGAGATTGACGAGGATGTTCGTCATAGGATCCAAGCAGGATGGGTGAAATGACGACAAGCTTCTAGAATTTTATGCGACAAAAACGTCCCACAAAAGCTCAGAGTCAAGTTTTATAGGACGTCGATTAGGCCTACGATGTTGTACGGTTCATAATGTTGGGCTACGAAACGACAATGTTGTACGGTTCAGAATGTTGGGCTACGAAACGACAACATGTTCAGAAGATGAGCGTGGCAAAGATGCGTGTGCTGGGATGGAGATGCGGAATACAAGACGGGACAGAATTATGAACGACGACATACATGAGAAACTTGGAGTAACGCCAATTGAGGAGAAGCTTGTCCAACACCGATTGAGGTGGTATGGACATAGAGAATGTAGACCTCCAGAGGCACCAGTGCGCGCTAGAATTGTACACGGTGGAGTAATCATTAGGAAAAGCAGAGGTCGACCGAGATTGACATGGGAAAAAGAAGTGAAAGGAGATTTGAAAGCATGGAGGATATCCAAAGAACTGACCTTGAACATGAATGCGTGGAAATCTGCAATCCACGTACCAGAGCCATAATTTATTTGATGATTTGAGTTTCATTTCTAGTCTAGTCTAATTGTCCATACGTGGATGATAGCGTCTTCAATCATGTACCTCACTTCGTCACTTGAGCCCATAACCTTGGTTTCGAATCATGCCCCACAAGTGTCACTATTGTAATTTCAGGTCTCCTCTCTCGCTCTTTTCTTTGTACTCATTCTCTCATTGACTGAAGACGTAATTGTGCAAAACCTCACCTATCCCATTCTGGTTCTGTTAAATCTTCTTCGCAATGAGATCTTGTAAGTTCTTTTCTCAAACCCTAATCTTGCTTTACTCATTTCATTTTCGTATCAATTTTCTTCTCATTCTTCATCTGTTTATGCAGCAATGGCCAGAAACCTAGGGTTTCTGTTCGTCTTAATATCAGTAGTAGCCATCTGTGAAGCTTCGTTATTTCAACCGATCTCTGAGAATCATCGATCTGCTGCTTTGGAGTTCTTTTCACCTGTCGATGGATCTTTTACAAGGTTCACAATTTAACTTAATTTATAACGGTTTGATCCTTTGATAATCACTTTTTTCTGTTTATACTTTTTAGATCTTGTTTGATACTGAAAATTGGACGTAATTGGTACGTTTTGGTATCTTTCAATTTGCTAAAATCAGTTATGATTTATATAATTTGATTCTTGCTTCAATATAGTAAGATCTGATCTCACTAGTATAGTGAAATTTAGAACAATGTGTGACATGTGATTCTTTCTTCTTGTACTTGTAAGAACGTGGTTGATTTTCTATATATTATGCATGCTTTGAACATTTAATTTTATCTTTACAAGCTCAATAAAGTAATCATATGCTGCCTCTTTCTGACTTTGATTCTATCTATTTCAAAGAACTTGTTGGTGTTTCTTGATTTCTCTCCAATTTCGTAGTCATACGATGTCAAGGAATATTATTTGTTAAATGTTTGAAAGCGATTATTTAGCAATTGATTTTGGTGTTTTTATCAGCCTTGAGGAATCATACGAGGCTGTAAGAACTTTCCAAATCCTTGGGGTTGAGAAGAGTACTGTATCGAGTACTTCAACATGTCCACTCGTTGCGAAGTATCTTCAGTCGTCATCTTCTCCAAAGGACTTGTTCTATGCCCTGAAAGTCAATAGTTTCTTGAACTGTAAAGTCGAGGCTACTATTTTTGCGGTATTCTTCTAATTCTTCTCATTAATCTGTTTTACTTACTAACTTACTCAATCACTATTCACTAGTCACACACTATATATTTTGTAAAATGTGCATTCTTGTCGAAATTGACTTTTTTCTTTTCTTTTTCCCATCACTCTTTAGGGAATTTCTTCAAAACTTCAAGCCGCTGTGAAGGATGCAAGCTCGGTTCTTGACTATTACTATTCAGTCGGCAGCTTAGTTCTGATCAAGGTATTATCTAGTCTAACCTACTAGGATATTTTATAACTTTATGTTGCTTCAGAAGTCAGATTTTGTTCTCAGTTTTGAGGTATTACGTGTGTTTACTGTATCGGAGTTTTTGCCTAGTATTCATTGACCGGCTTAAGTTTTCAATATATTGCTTGGTGTTTGATGAAGTTAGTGTTTGATGTAGGGATGATGTACTTACATTGTTTTGATCTCTCATGCAGGATAAGGGTGCTGACGGGAATGCACTTCTTGCCGATGGAGATGGAACATTCCATTCAATCAAGGTAAGGTGGCATAATAATTTTGAACTGGTAAATAGTATCTTACAGTGCTTGATGATCCCTTTTTTCGGTTTCTGATAAATTGGAACATTGTTAATTCGACATTGGCAGGCTCTTAGTCATAGTGATGGTAGATGGCGCCTTAACTCAAAAAGTGCTGAATCTAGTATTTATATTGCTGGACTAGCACTTGAAGCACTTGCTGGAGTTGTTGCGTTATCCTCTACTGAAATTGATCAATCATTGGTAAGCCATTTCGTATTAATTGAAAGACGGCCTTGGAATATCTTTCCTCATGCGAACACTCTGTCATAGTAGCATCTTTTTTTTGTTAAGTCCCAAAATTGAATTAATGAAAAATCATAAGGTACATAAAAGAATTACATAAACGAAAAATCACATAAAAGCATAAAAATAAATCTAGCGATATTCATATCCTCTTCCCCTTCCTCTTATATTTCTCCAATATTCTTTTCCCCTAGGTGATCTTCCCCTACTAGACATAAGCCCAAGCCTTGACCCCTCCGTGTTAATGTGAACTTGATTTTCCTCATAAATTGGGCCACTATTATGACCTCCAAGCTCGTTTTGATTCTTAACTCGATCCAGTTCCATATCAGGTTTAGAAACTCTTCTAGCTTGGAATTTGGACCCTTGGTTCCCATGTACACCTGTTTTCTCTAGTTCTGCTTGCTCCTCTTCGGTCCTGTCAGCCCAGGTTTGCTTTGTCATTGATGGAGACGCTTCAAAAGTTGGTTCTTCAGTAACAAGCATCTCAGTCACGTTATTTTCAGCAGCTTTTGTCACGACCCTAGCTGCCTCTTTTGCTTTTAAAACCAAAGAAGGTCCTGCAGCTTCAGTTATTCTCACAGTACTATCAACAGAGCCAGATTTCATTACGACTCCAGCTGCCCCATTAGTTGTACCAACAGCAGGTTTCTGACTATCCATAGACTTGTCAGAACCTGACGAGTTAGTTACACCTTCACCTTCACAAGATATCTGACTCACATTGGATACCATATTCACGTTAACTACTTCCTTACCTCCTTTACCTGATAGCGACCCAGCCTTACCTAAACCTGATAAAGACGCATCAACGCCAACCAAACCTGACAGCGACTCAGCTTTACCTTCAGCCACTTTATTTTCTGGCGCACCTGATATTTCACTAGAAGATGGTCCTGCATCCATACTTGTCACGTTATTTCCAGCCAATGGTATAGCATTTTCAGTCCCGCCAGTTTCAGTAAAATCCACTCTTGTTTCTCTCTTTCCAGCTGCACTCTTTGTCATGTCAACATCCATTCCTGCACCATGTTTTGTCGCATCTACACAAGATGTTTCCACAGTTGAAATATTTCTGTCAGCAGCATCAAAAGCATTAGTTACTGTCACTTTTTTCCTTCCACCTGCATTATTTGTTACCTGGGGAGGTATGGATTCCTGGTCAGTGATATCCTCCACAGTTACCGTGTTTAAATCTTCCAAATCATCCAAGTTCAACGCATCAAAGCTGTTCACATTAGGAAATTCAAAAGTGGGAACTTGATTTCCTCTTTTCGGACTTGAAGGTTTTCTTGGATTACCATTCTTGTTACTCACCATTCTCCATTCCAGCTGGGCAGCAGCGTTATTATTCTTTGGTTCCGTCCTTACTAGTTCAGTAGACGATGCTATAATCTTTTGTGCAACTCTGCAATGTTTAAATTTGTGACCCATTATCTTGCAATGTTTACAGAAATTAATACTCTCGTATTCTTGGATTTCTACTGACTGCCAAAACTCTTTCCCATTAGCTTTGATGAGAATTCTACTAGGGATATTTTTAGCAAAATCAATATCGATGAGAACTGCCGCATAATTGCCAAAGTCGTGATCCAACGTCTTCCCAATGATTTTAGCAAGAGCAATTAAAATCTTCTTAGTCCATAACTCGATATACAAACCCGGAAAACTGACCCATGCAGTAAATCGTGATGTAGCTTGTTTTGCCGGATCGAAATTTAAGAAAAAATTCTGCACACGTAAAACTTGATTATCCACCATCCATGAACCGCCCTTCCAAATCCTCTCTTTGATTTCTTTTGTAGACAGTTTAATGATGAAAAAACCTTTTGACATAGGAGCTAACTTGAACTGATCCTCATTCAGTTTCCATTGATCACCTAAAACCTTCTTCACGTAATCAAGCTTTAGCCCATTAAAGTTTAACCTACCAATCAAACTGTGTTGAAATATTTCGATTCCCTCCTTTGCTAGCTCTTTCGGAACCTCAAAAGAAGGTTCTCCATTAAAGTTCAAAACTGGCAACGAGATTTCATCCTCAGGCTGAATCATATACGGTTTCTTTCCTTTAACCGTATCAGCGTAGGATCCTTTATTATTTGCAATTGAATCAGCATAAGAAACATTTTGAATCACGTTTGCATCTCCATTATTTGCCATCGAAAACATCAAAAAATCAAAAAAGACTGCAATATTAGAAACCCTAAAAAAAAACACCTAGAGAGGAAAAAACGATTTTTCTCTCTCCTCCATCTCTCTGGCTGGAAACACCCAAGAGAAATTAAATCTCATAGTAGCATCATCTATAGTAGAGCTCCTCTTAAGTACAAATTAAATTCTTGTTTTTTGAACACTGAAAGATATATGTCAAATATTTACCATTACCTCAAAAAAAAAATATGAGCTCCTCTTATGTTTTTTACTTCAAAAAATATACATTATCTTTACCTCTTCTGATTCAAAAATAAGATGCTTTGAATCTCGCACCTGTTGCGAATCATTTACTGATTTTTGGTTTGTCGTTATTGCAGATTGGGACCGTAAAAAATGATATAGTGAAACTTTTTGACAGTCTAGAAAAATATGGTATGTATGTCTTTAAAATTGTTAAAATTCCCGTTATCTTTGTTTCTCCATGCCATTTTTGTCATATCTGCATTTAGACTGCATATCAATTGCCACATGGGTTGCAATATCACCTTGTTTATTTTGTCAAAGTCAGAAATTTCTTCTATACTACAGTCTTAGCAGACTAAACAATATAGCTAAGTATAGCTCACTGTCTTCTTCTTATGCTTAGACTTCTACAATGCCGAAATTGGCCCCTTCTACAGTGATATTTTAGGACCAAATCACCTATGCTGTGATGGTAGATTTTGATTCCCCCCCCCTGTACGTTCATTGCCGTTTTCCTGTATTCATTGAGTTTTTGCTGGTTTAGATGACGGCGCCTCCTATTTCAACGAGAAACTTACGAACGCACGTGAAGATCAAGGTCCAATTTCAACCTCAGCATCAGTAGTACGTGGGTTAGCAGCGTTTGCGGCGGTTATCGATGGAAAAATAAATGTACTTGGAAACTCAATACAAAGGAATCTGTTTTTTTTTTTTTTTTTTTCTTTTCTGGTTGGTAGTTTAATCTTTCTTCATCCTATGTTAATTGATTTGAAATTTGCAGCTTCCTGGAGATAAAATTTTGGGTTTGGCTAAGTACTTCTTGGGAGTCGGGGTCCCTGGGAGTGCCAAAGACTTATACAACCAGATTGACTCCTTGCATAATTTGGAGAACAACAGGCAAGTACTATCATCGGAATTGTTCTTAAGCAATCTTTTTCCACCATTATACTGTAGGACTTTATGCTCAGCCATGCCCAGTTCCATGTGTGTGTGACCATGGAGGGTAACATAAATTTGCTGTCTAAGAAAAGTATATTAAGTTTTAACTTTAACATAAAAGTATTGTTTCCTAACTCAAATTTTAACATAATAGTTACTTTCTCTGTACAGGGTTTCTGTTCCACTTATCGTATCACTTCCAGCAACTGTTGTATCATTGACTGATATAAAGCAGCTCAAGGTGTGTCAATTTTTTTAAAGTTTCAAATGCTCATCTCTTGGGATCTCTCTGTATGAAAGAGCAGTTTTTAATAACTTACCCGCATGAACTAAGTCAGTTGCGCTTGTTTTCTTCCGTGAATTCTTCTGAAATGCCTCTTAATACCTTTACCATGATTCCTCCCAGAGTGGGAAAATGTTGATGAAACATGGATGATCACTTGCTTTATGAACTTCTGTATTGAACAGCATTGGCTGAATTGTAAATATCTTTGCTTGTCAGGTTAAAGTAACTACTGTGTTTGGATCTAGTGCACCTCCTTTAACTGTGAAACTTGTGCAAGCTTTCCAACCAAACTCAAAAGACACTCCATTAATTGAAAATCAGGTGAAATGTCTCCTCGATAATTTGGTTTCTTGTATTACCTCTAGACTACTAGTATGGTGGACTGTACTGGCTAATTTCTCATGCATAGGAGACTTACGGTGTGGTGTTTGACTGTTTTTATGATGCAGGAACTTAAATTCAACCCAGAAAGCAATGCTCATTCATTGGAGGTCTTGCCACTAGGTTTTGATATTGGAAAATACGTTTTTGTATTCAGGGTAATCCTCCGACTAATTTGTTTTATCCCCAACATTGATTTTTCACCCACTTCTTGGATATGACTGTTCAACTTTTTTGTAGGTGTTGCTTCATGATTCTGAGCATAAGAAGATTTATGCGACTGGAGGTCAAACTCAAGTGCCTATATATTTTACGGGATCAATCAAAGTTGACAATGCAGAGATTGCTGTCTTGGATAGTGACCTTCAAAGCACTGGAAACAAGAACAAGTAAATCTTGTTACTTCTTTCTTAGTTTTTCTTGGGGCATATTGTACTATACTATGGTATACATTTGCATATGGTTGCGTACTGTACTTAATGAAAAGTGGTCGACTTCTCCGCGCATTTGCATTTCTTCCTTGTCTTATAGGTGAAGATTAGAAGTACTAAACCATAGTATGATGCTTTCATATTTAGTACACAAAAGGTGTCAACATCGCGATTATTGAACAAGTTAAATGATTCACGAACTGTCAAAGATACTTACTACTAATGTGTCATGAACACTATTACCTATCAATGTGAATTTTGTGGCTGGATGAAATCGACCTAAGGTCCAGTTTCAGATACCTAAAATATGTTTTTATTGTTTATCAGATTAGATTTATCTGGAGATACTTCTTTATCGCTGTCAGCAGACCATCTGCAGAAGTTGCAACTAGCCTTCCAACTCACCACTAGTCTCGGCAACTCCTTTAAGCCTGGACAGGTATGCATTTCGCTTTCCTGCCAAGCTGTGTTATGATGTAACTTTCACCATTATCATTTGTTGAGGTCTTTAACTGTGTGTAGGTATTCCTCAAATTGACTCTTGAAACCAAAGTTGAGCATATTTTTGTGGTGGGGAGTTCTGGAAGCCAGTTTGAGATTCTCTTAGTAAGTTTCTCGGATCACTTGTGTATCCTGTCTCAGTTATTTGTAAGCTTTTGCTGTAATGTGTTTGTTATTGGGGTCAGTGAATCATTAGTAGTGATTAAGTAGAAACCACATTTGCTGTACTAGGCTGCCATACTGTTACTACTATTAGTGGTGATTAAGTAGTAAGTTTAAATTAGTCTGGTGACAAGAATAGAAAAAGTGTTGTCCACAAGAATCCTTATTAGTTGTTCTGGATCAATGGATGGCAATAGTCAATACTTGATATTGTACCTCCAAAACACGAGGTTTGTGCTTGCATAGAACATATACATTTTCTTCTTTTAAAATTTCATTTTCCATCACGAAAAGTAGCCTATTATTTAAGGGTGATAGCTAGTGCTATGCCATTGTTTATGTGACCGCTTGCTGTGTATTATAATATTCTCTCATTGTATATCTAGCTGACAATAATTTTGCTCAACAGGACTTTCTTCGTTTGGTTGAGAAGTTTTACTACCTGTCAGGAAGATACAGTATTCAACTCACAGTTGGAGATGCTGCTATGGTATACTTCATCTAACTAACATTAAAGGTATTTCCTTTATTTCATAATATGTGCTAAACTTTTTCTTCACCAACATCGTAGGAGAACTCATTCCACCGGGATCTTGGTCATATTGAATTGGATCTACCAAAAGCACCAGAAAAGGCAACACCCGCTCTTCTACAGCCTGCAGATCCTTACTCGAGATACGGACCCAAACCCGAGATTAGTCACATCTTCAGGTTACCAGAGAAACGTCCACGTCAAGAGCTTTCCCTCGCTTTCTTGGTTCTTGTCTTTGTACCTTTGATTGGGTTTATATTAGGGGTAAGTTTTCTTTTGCTTCTTCGGTGGAGTCTGGATTGGGTGTCGTTTCTGGGACATGAACAATGGTGTTCTTTGGAAGCTGAAAGCTTGACATATGTCCAACAGTTTTCAGACCCTAGATAGGTTAGGTATTCACTAGATAATGGTTTGGTTTCGTTGAGCACTTTTAGATTTTCGAAGTTTTTTTTTTTTTAACTTCTTTTTGCCCCTGAAAGCCAGTTATCAGTAGTGTTTGTTTGGGTAGGGATGTTGGGTGTTGGGAGAACCTTGTTTAAACTCAAAAATATCTTTTCAGGGCCCTCCCACTTTTTGAGTTACATCTGTACTCTACTGGCTGCTTGTTTTCTTTAAACTCTCGACATTCTTTTCAGTTATTTTCTTCTTCTAGAAAAGTTTTGAGTAAGCTTTTTAATGGGTTTTAAATCTTTTGACAGCTTTTACGTTTGGGAGTTAACTTGAAGAAATTCCCCACCTCAGAGAGCTCCCCTCGTGTACATGCTGCACTCTTCCATGTATTCCTTGCAGCAATTCTTGGTTGGTACCTACTTTTTTGGCTGAAGGTAATATTACCACCTCTTGCTCTAAATTATCTTTTTATACATCATTATTGTATCTGTCATCTAACATATTTGGCAGTAAAGCGCGATTTATTCCCAATAGTAAAGAGCAAGCCAGGCTTTCCGTTTTTTGGGATTACTAATCAAGTGTCACTCAAGTAATATCATTTATCGATTACATCTAAAGTCTTAATTTTTTTTTTTTTTTTTTTTTTTTTTGCTTAATTGCACAGATGGATCTATTCACTACTCTGAAGCAATTGGGAATTTTGGGAGCCATGCTGCTTTATTTTGGCCACAGGACTCTTTCATACTTGGCATCAGGATCATCCAAGCAGAAATCTGCCTGAGGAATATTAAGAATTAGCAATACATTAGACTCAATTTTGTAGAAGTCTCACGAATTATATTGCTTCTGACTGTCTGTAGACGTACAATTTGAAAGAAATGTACAATGTCTGCTTTCTGGAGCATGTTCTTTTTTTTTTTTAGATAAGGAAGCATTTTATTGATTTTAACTTGAAACCAAACAAATAGTATCCCTGGTTACTAGTTCAACGATCCAGGGATAAAGAGTTTCTGACTGATCAAAACTAACAGACTTATTACGACAATGTTTTGCGATAGTATCCGCAACACCATTACCCTCTCTTTTGACATGAGAGATGACACAAGAACTAAATGACTTTGACAACAACTGGATGTCTCTTATATGCTTCCTATTCTCCCATCTGACACATCATCCTGGATTGTCCTGTTTCAAGAGCAGTTTGGTTCAGTTGTGCTGGTCTTAGAGCTGATGATGTTCAAGCTGATTCAATGAAGAATTGGGTATTAAATTGGTTTGCAAATGAAGATGAAGAGCAGATTATAAAGATGGCAGTCATTTCATGGCACTTGTGGAAAGAAAGATGCACAGTTGTACATGGGGGAAAAGAATCTTCTCCTGACAGGCTTAAACAACTAATAAACAAGTTCTTAGCTGATGCTAGTAGTATTTCCAGGGATACTACTACTCCTAACCCTCTCATAGGCTCTGTTAAGTGGTCTGCACCAGATCCTGCAAGTATTAAAATTAACTGTGATGGCTCATTTTGTAAAGAGTACAAAGTTGGTGGTTTGGCTCTAATTGCGCGTAATTTTGCAGGCACTCACTGGGGTTCAGAATGCGAATATATAAGACAAGCTAAGGATGCAGAGGAGATGGAAGTCCTTGCAGCTGAGAAGGCGGTAAAGTGGGCTATCTCCAAAGGATTATCCAGGGTGGAGTTCGAGACTGATGCACTGCTAGTAGTTAAAGCAATAAATGAATGCCAAAGTAGTATTTCATGGCAATATCAATCTATCATTGAAGACATTAGGTTTCACCTTAATTATTTCAGTTCCTGTAAATTCCTTTATGTTAAAAGAGATGCAAACTGTTGTGCAGACTCTTTAGCAAAGTATGCTAGGAAGGAAAGGATCACAGGAGTTTGGATCTCTGAACCCCCTGACTGTATCCTTCAAGACCTGCAATCAGACATGAATGTTTTCCCAAGTTAATCTTTTCAATAAAAGTTTTTCAGTTGCATCAAAAAAAATTCTCCCATCTGACAAGGGGATAGTTTGAGTTTATGGACTTCACAACCACCTGTGTATCCGCTTCAATGTTGATCTGCTGCAATTGTAACTGTAACGCCCATCTTAAAGCCTCCTTTATCCCCAGGCATTCACCATTACTCCTTCAAAGTAGCATCCTTTTGCTGCGCCTGCAACACCTGCACAATTACGCGAAATTAGTCCAACACCCAATGTCTGTAAATCCTTATCATATGAAGCGTCTGAGTTAATTTTAGTATATCCAGATTCAAGAGGAATCCATCTACTATCACCGTTGTTACGTGTATTAACTTCAGACATCCT
>JAJJMA010234767.1:0-20001 GCA_023529015.1 Papaver nudicaule
ATATATATATATATATATATATATATATATATATATATATATGTATATCCTGCTATATCCTGTTTATATATATAGATAATACCTAGGTTCGTTTGGTATCAGAGCCATTTCATAGGGAGGGATAATGTATTTAATATTTAGTCGCAGTGAGCTCAACGTCCTATTAGTATCAAGGATAAAAGATAATAGGTTGAGTATTGATTCATGTTGACCATTAAAACCTTTACTCTCCTTAAAATACGGCTAGTTTTGTCAGATCGTTCTCCAGAAAAAACAGCTTAAAAAATAAAATTACTCTTAACTCAGAAGAAATTATAATGCACAACATAGAAAAACAATTGCAGAACTGAAATATCCCAAAGGTCCCAGTTAATGAAGTTTATAAAAAAAAGTTTATTTTCAATTTAAAAGTGATTATGCAATTAAAACAGTTGAGAAGACAATATCCATAATTGATTCGAATGCTAATTTTGAATTATTCTCATCTAGAATGATTGAAGATCATAAGCAGAAAAAATATAATTATTTGCACATAGGCTTAATTCAAATAGCCGTAAAACCATTAACACGAACAGGGTTAAATAATTTTGTACTTTTATGTGTTAGATATTATAGGCACAATAAATTCACTGATTCTTTATTAGGAATAATCGAGTCTAACTTATGCGAAGGTCCCATATATTTCAATTGTTTTCCAAACTTTTCAGTATCTTTAAGTGATCCAGGACTCCTAAAAACCTTGACTTTAAATGTTAGACCTCAGGGGTTTGATATGGTCATGGGGTCGCAAAATTTAGCAGTTGTTTACAGAATATATTATAAGGTTATGAATACCTTACGTCCGAATGCATAAATTTATGATACAAAGAGCCAAACAACCCTTTTTCATACTAATATAGGTAAAGCCCATACGGTAATTCCTCGTACAATTAAGTGGGATCAAGTTACCCTTCCTGAGAAATGGACTTTACAGGTTGAAGTTCCAGCAAAACCCTGTCAGAATCAAAATCTTCAACAAATAATTGAATAAGAAGATGGAGATGTTGAAATACAATTTACATCTTTTCGTAAAACTAGGCTTAAGATGACAGATAGTGAAGGTACCGGACCAAGACCATCTGTTGCCTCATCTTCCTATACAGATCCTATCAATAATTTTATTAATGACCCACATGATATTACAATAGAAGGAGTCAAACAGACTTCAAACCAAGTTAATAAACCTTATTATAGGGTTGATACACCAAAATCAGGAGGTAGAAATATCCCAGAACAAGTTGATCCAACATTTTCAAATTTAGAATTTGAGATAAGTGTAATTCAGGAACCCTTAACCCTTAAATGAAATACAAGTTCTACAAAGTGAATACCATAGCTCGAAAAATATAGCAAAGAGAAAATGGTTTAATTCTAAATTTACCTCTAGTCGAAGGCAAAAGATATATAAAACTTATAGTGTATATCTACTCCATAGTAAAGAACGAAAACCATCTTTCGTATGGTTTGAGGATTTTCTTAGAATTCATAACTTAGGAGAATATGAAAAATCACTTAATACTTTAGAAAATCTATTTCAAAATATGAAACAAAAGAAGGCAAAATTTTTCATTCAATACATCCGCCAGAAGTAGTCCTAAAGATTAGAGGTGCCCTCGCATCTCCATATAAGATAGGATCTACTGATAATGGTAGTGAGAATAACACCTTAATACTCACCAAGATATTGGCCAAATAATGCAACAAAATAATTATACAAACTTATGTCTACAATCATTGGGTAAACAAACTACTCGAATAGAAAATATGTTAAATAACAAGGAAGATAAAATACAAGATGCAAAATCAACTGAAGTTACATTAGCTGATTCCGACTCTTCTGATGGTCTCTTATTTAAACCACCCCCGACAATAGACAAAGACCTTTTTAAGTTATCCGGTTATGATAATAGTTTTGTTGATGCACTTGTCGAAAAATTAGGATTATTGAATATATCCTCATCCTCCTCTAGCTCATCTAAGACGCCAAAGATCTCAAAAGAGGCTAGTACTTCAAAAGATACAACTCAACACGTAAATGTCTTATCTAAACAAGAACAATATGATGATATAGATATAGATGAACTAGAAGAAATATTTCAAAACTCGAATACAATCAACAAAGTATCTTTCGGTAAGCAAAAATATATATACACCTACTGTAGCTACAAGAAATTATTACCATAGACCTACTCCGGTAGATTTACAACTTGAAGAAGATTATAATTGGAATCAAACTACATTTGATGGAACATCTATAGTTGAATGGAATATAGATGGTATGACCAAATACTGAATATTATTAGGCAAATGACCATGTATGCCACAACTTCAAGGTTGGGGCCTAAACATCGCGCCGATAAACAAATTGCTGAGGCAATAGTCTCTGGTTTTAGTAGCCAACTTAAAGGATGGTGGGACTTTCATATGCAAGATAACGCAAAGTGGGATATTTATACGGCTACCAAACCAGTCAAATTAGAAGATGGATCTATACAAGGCCAAGAAGATGCAGTAAATACATTATTGTATACTATTGCTCTTCATTTCGTAGGGAGTTCCTCCCAACAAATGGAAAGGTCCAAAGAAGTACTTATTAATCTAAAATGCCCAACCCTATCTCATTATAGATGGTGTACAGATGTTTTTTGGTCTAAACTATTTAGCAGAGATGATTGTCACTCTAATTCTTATTTTTGGAAAGAGAAATTCATCTCAGGATTACCACCTTTGTTCGCTGAAAGGGTTAGGAATAGGCTAAAAGAAAAAAATACTCATGGACGAATTGAATATAAGGAATATACTTTTGGTCAATTATCTTAAGAAATTGTGTCTGAAGGATTGGCTTTATGTTCAGAGATAAAATTACATAGGCAGTTGCAGAAAAATAAAATAACTAAACAACAAGAATTATGGGATTTCTGCGAACAGTTAGGTTATACTACAACACCATCGGCCTTACTATCTAGGAAGAAGTGTGCTTCACCGCCTACACGATGATCTAAAACAATTCAATAGATACCAGCCAAGATCTAATAGATCAAATTTTATAAAAAAAACAAGAGTAAACAATATTAGACAATATAATACTAAAAAACAACTTCCAGTTTGTTATAAGTGTGGAAAAGTCGGACATTATAAAAATAAGTGTCGCACAAAACAAAAAATTAATGAGCTCAATATAGATGAAGGGATTAAGCATCAATTCGAGCAGGTTCTATTAATGGACTCTGACCCATCAGATAATGCTGAAGAAGATTCCACTGAGGATGAATCTTCAGAAACTGATTCGGGATCAGACAATGAAGAGTGCTCGGAAAATTGTTCATGTCATAATTGTTTCCACAAGCAAATGTCTGGATTAGGAATCAATGTTATTTCTCATGAAAATTTTTTATATTGGAATTAATTGATAAAAATCCAAGTTCAAGGCGAGCAACTTTGGAGCAATATATTGAGGTGGCTAAGAATACACCAAAACCAAAATTAGAAAAACCTAGAACAACAACTCATACACCATATAGCTTCAAAGATATATTAGCAAGGGTAGAAAACCGACATGTTAAATCGGAACCTTCAGTAAGTGAACTTAAGTTCGAAGTCAATCAGGTCAAAGATGAATTACGAGGGCTTAAAAAAAGGGTCGAAATATTAGAACTTCATAAGCCCCTTGAAGACGAATATGATTCACAAGAAGAGAATTATTTTGATGATATTTTGCAAAATTATCAAGTTAATTTTGCTACACAAAAACATGTAGACAAGCCAGAATCATCTACTTCGAACCAACAGATAGATAATATGCAATTCATAAATATAATTGATAAGGTGGTTACTCAAAAGTGTTATACACTTGTATCCTTAATCATAGGAAAGGAATATCGCTTTGATACTATGACACTTATAGATTCAGGTGCAGATTTAAACTGTCTGAATGAGGGATTAGTTCCTACAAAATATTTTAGTAAAACTACTCAAGTACTCAACACATCAGATGGAAACAAACTCATAATTAATTATAAGTTATCTGATGCAGCAGTATGTAATAATGGAATATGCTTAACAACTCCGTTTATTATGGTCAAGAATTTGTCCCAAGCATGTATTTTAGGAACCCCGTTCCTGAATATGTTATATCCTTTGCAGATTAGCAATTCAGGGATCCAAAATGCTGTCCAAGGTAATAAAATCGTATTTGAATTGTTTCAAAACCCAAAAAAAAGTACATTAATCATATACAGAATAAAATTAGGCGTAAAGAAAAGTTCATTTTCTTCTTAAAAGAGGAAATTCAATACAAGAAAATAGAAGAAAAATTAAAATGTCAAAAACTTCAAAAACAAATTAATGACCTTAATGATCTTTTGATAAAAGAAGTTTGTGCTGAAATTCCTAATGCTTTTTGGGAAATAAAACAACACATAGTAGAATTACCTTATGATCCAGACTTCTCTGAAAAAATGATTCCCACTAAGGCTAGGCCAATTCAGATGAATTATAGATTACTAGAAATATGTAAGAAGGAAATCCAAGATTTAGAGGATAAGAAATTAATTAGGAAAAGTTACTCTCCTTAGAGTTGTCCTGCCTTTTATGTAGAAAAAACAGCAGAATTAGAAAGGGGAGTTCCAAGATTAGTAATCAATTATAAGCCCTTGAATAATGCATTAAGATGGATTAGATACCCAATTCCTAATAAAAAGGACCTTTTAGATAGGTTGCATAATGCCACTATATTTTCAAAATTTGATATGAAGTCAGGATATTGGCAAATCCAAATTGCTGAAAAAGATAAATATAAGACACCTTTCACAGTCCCTTTTGGACATTATGAATGGAATGTTATGCCATTTGGCTTAAAAAATGCTCCGTCAGAATTTCAACATATTATGAACAATATATTTAATGCATACTTTACTTTTACAATTGTATACATTGATGATGTGTTGGTATACTCAGAATCCATTGAACAACACTTTAAACACTTATCAATTTTCTTGAAAATAGTGAAGCAAGCTGGATTAGTGGTATCTGCAAAAAATATGAAAATATTCCAAACCAAATCAGATTTTTAGGCCATAATATTAATAGAGGTACAATAACACCTATAGAAAGAGCTATAACTTTTGCTGATAAGTTTCCTGGTGAAATACGAGATAAGAAACAGTTACAAAGATTTCTAGGAAGCTTGAACTATATAGCAGATTCTATAAAGATTTGGCTAAAGACAGTCGACCTTTATATGCTAGATTACGGAAAAATCCTTTACCCTGGTCCATAAAACATACGAACGCGGTTAAAAAGATTAAGGCCAAAGCTAAAGAGCTACCATGTCTTAGCTAATCCTAGAGCTTACAAAACAGTTGAGACCGATGCCTCTGATGTTGGATATGGAGGAATTCTTAAACAGAGAATTCAGGGAAAAGAACAATTGGTCAGGTATACTTCTGGGGTCTGGAAGTCAGCACAACAGAATTATTCTACTATTAAAAAAGAAATTTTGGCGATAGTACATTGTGTTACTAAATTTGAAAGTGATCTCTTAAATCAGGATTTTCTTATTAGAGTGGACTGCCAGGCAGCTAAAGAAGTATTGGTAAAAAATGTTAAGAATTTAGCCTATCGACAATTTTTTGCGCGATGGCAAGCTATTCTATCAGCATTTGATTTTAAGATTGAATATATAAAAGGGGAAACCAACTCTCTGCCTAATTTTCTAACTCGTGATTTTTTGCAGGGGAAAAATGGATCGACAGATATCTAGACGAAAATCTCTACAACTAACATACTCGGGTCCTAATAAGAGGACACACAGCAGCCTAATATCGAACAAAGGTGCCCCGCAAAAGGGACATAATACATTCTCCTATGAAGAGAAAACACCCTTTATTATATCTGCATCATTACCGTTACTTGTGATAGAAACAAAGCATATTGATAGAGATCCTGCTGAAGTTGCAGGTATGTATCTCAAAGATCATATCTTACCTCATTATGGTAAGACTAAATAATTATATGAGGCGATACTTATAGTAACTGAATCCGCTAAAATTACACATTATACAAGAGATGCTAGTGGCACGCCAGCTTATTCTAAAATGGTGATAACCAATGTATTGTCTTATCGAGACTGGGGAATGAACCCACATTCATTGCAAAAGATAAATTATTACCCTCATGTTAGGCCCAGATCATACTCTTATAATGATTACATACATGCATGGGCACATACTCTTTGTTGTCAGAACCATAAATTCTCTCATTCCTGGTATATAGGATTTCGATTAAACTCTATTAGGGAACTCCCAAGTTGGTTCCGAGTATAGGTTAAGCCGTTGGGGCCCATGCCAAGACATCTTACCTGCTTATATAGCAGAAGCTTTAGATAAATTTGTTAAGGCTAATAGCCAAACCTATGATAAACGACGACTTATGTCTTGGTTCTTCATCTTATATGAGATCCCATGGATACTTAAATGGGAATATGTTATTCCTAAAGATGAAGGAGACGAAGATTACGTATATATCCCTTATTTAGAGAGACAATTATACATTAAATTTTGGATAAATTTAATGATGCGCATTTGCAACAATGCAATCTTGTGATACGACATATTGTAGCGCAACTCATGGCGTTATCATCAACGTCAACCATGCGACCGGAGTTCTCGACACACATTCTCGCATTAAAACAAAGACATGGAGATCTTTCTAAGGAAGAATTCAAAAAACAAACTATGCAAATATTGGAAGAAGATGATGAAATGGGATCTCAACTATCGTCGTCTAAAACTACAGACGAAGATGAGGTAAAACTGGAAGAAACGGAAGACATAGACGCGAACGGTGACGACTGTTTCAGAATTCTTCAAAAACGATTCTGAGTTGGGCCGATAAAAGGATTCTTTTGAAAAACCCTAATTTTCCTAATACAGTAAAAGCTTAAGCGGCATGATCTCGCTAAACGGGATAACTACAAGAAGCAAGGACAACTCCACTGTTTATCCAGGACACGTATATGCTTCTTTTATAAAAGGTGAAAGTCAAAAGATAAATTAAAAAATATTTTCCAAAAAGGAAAAAAGGTAAATCTTATATAGATTATCTACACTAGGATATGTTTTCCACTTGTAAGTTTGTGAGTTAAAGATGAGTTCCTAAAGATAAAGGAAATCTTATCTCTTTTGTTTTCTTTTGTGTGTTTCCCCCTATATAAACCCACTAGTAATTGGGAAGGGGCAAGCTTTCATTTTCAGAGTGTCATTGTCTAGAGTTTGAGAGTGTAAGTTTGTGTGTGTGTTTGTATTTGGAGTTGCAGTTTGAGTGTGCTTGGTTTGAAGCCTGTAATATATATTCCGCTTCAATAAATAAAATTGCTTTGTGAGTATCTCTATCTTAACTATGTCTTTAATTTCTTTGCTTTCTGTTATTTATTTTAAATATATTAGTTAACTATATCCTACTATATCATGTTTATATATATAGATAATACATGGGTATATATATATATATATATATGTATATATATATGTATGTATATAATAACGAGATAAAAAACCCGATATATAGAAAACCCTAGGTTACCTTGTTGTTCCACTCGACGCGATCATCAAAAAGAAGAATAAAAAAAAACAAAAAAAATAAAAGAAAAAAAAAAAAAAAAAAAAAACTGCTCTGGAAAACCTTTTCTCTTTTCTCTTCTCTATTGAAAGTTTAACATAGACATGTGTATATATATACATAACCATTAAGAGTCCTAATACCAGTAGAACTCCTAAAAGAGGAAGGAGAACACAAAGCCCAATTTTGAGGCGTGGCCACCATGGCGCCACGACCTCTACCACGCCCCAAACCCCACAGTGCCATCCATGGCCATGGCCCTTCGTTATCTCTCTCACCTGTTTTGAAAAAAAAAAAAAAAACTCTCTCTACGCACAAGCTTGCCATCGATTTTTAATTCAAGGCTATTAACACTAAGGTTTGATCTTTTGTAAATCTCTGCTAGTAAAATAAAAAAACCCTAAGGCCATTGGAATTGCTCTCACCATCCAAATGCTTAGTATGAAACATTACTGTTCCACATTAACCAGGGGACTTAATGTAGATGGTGAAAAATGGAAGAGGGACAAAAATGTAAAACGACTCTCTAATTATGCCTTGCCTAAATGAAATTGCCTACTCAAGCACATCTCTATAGCTCAGAATACAACCTGTTCTGCAAGATGAATATAATCCCTATAAGTTCTCTCTTATAACTCCCGGTGGAGAGAATAATATCATAGTGCAGTGCTAAATAACCCCACCAACTCATAAACCCATCAATTTACTTCATGTCGACATCGCCTCGAATTCCTCGACATCAGAACTAAATTGCTCACTGGTATATGGTGGAGAGTTAACAGAGATGCATCCTCACGGATTTCCTCTTAAAATACGACTCAACATCTGAGGCTCAATGAAAACCTCAGAAACATCGCGGCTCTAAGCCTGTCCAGAGCTCTCTGAGAAGTATACAACAGCTTAAACACACTTAGGCAGGCCACGATCTAACACAGAATGGCCTAATATACCATGGATAAGCATGCCATATCCTAAAATACACCATAGCCCAAGTACACAAACATGCCATAGTCGAAGTGGCGTGGCCTAAATGCGCCACAAAAAGATTGGCCTTGGCCAATAACCAAGGCCGTGGCCTCAAAACCATGGCGCCACAAAGATTGGCCTTGGCCACTGGCCAAGGCCATAGCTGCAACACTGTGGCACCATGAATCATGGCGCTACAAAATTTGACCTTGGCCATGGGCCAAGGTCGTGGCCACAAGTCCAAGGCGCCATACTCATGGCACCATGAATTCCTAGCCTTGGCCAATGGCCAAGGATGTTGTTATAAAGCCACAACACATGCTTCTAGCGCCACAATCATATTGGCCATAGAGCCATAGCCATGCGACACTGTTTAAACTCAACACAACCATGCAATATCTGCATACTACACGAGATATCAAAACATCACATGGGGGGATAACTTTAGGGGTATTGGTTTGGCCGTCTACGACAGTTAGAAAGAAACTGATAGAGATGATGGACAGTTACGATAAAGTGGTGTTGAGTGCAGACATTCTACACGAATCTAGCAGCTACAGAGCACAACTCATATCCTCCACTCTTCCACTCTTCCACGGCTTCCACCTTCTCTGTCGAAAGATCAGGGTGAGTTCAACACTATAAATAGAGGCTTCCTCTATCTTCCAAGGCAGAACATTCCGATTATTCAGAATAACCAGAACCTCAGAGCACATACCTGAGTATTCAACACACTTCTAGCCATGGAGATTTCCAGTCACTCTTACGACGGAGATCTTGAACTCTTACACCTAGAAACACACATCCTCAACCTGATCTCAAGTTTCTTTCACTGTTTCCCTCCCTAGATCAACCTCTATCCTCTCTGTGACCGAAGCAAGACTTGAACGGCCATTGACTTGGTTTAGGCTTGTCTTGTTTAATTTGATCTCGAGCACTACGAAAGTACCCAGAGACGGTACAGTGTTTTTCAGGCAAAAACATGATCAATATCCAACTTCTGACATGCTAATTCTGGATCGATACCCGGCATTTCGTTCATCCCCAAGCAAAAACATCGGCGTACTAATGCCTGTAAATTTACCAATTTGGGATCATTCTCTTCGCCGATGTTTACATCTCTTGTGGGTTCTATCGCCGTAAAGTGTAGTTCAGGCTCTCCAATCGGCGAAGGTTCCTTTAATTGCTATAATGACACTGCACCAGGCTTCTTCGAATCTTCTCCCACTTTTACAGAATGGACGTACTTTGATGGGTCGGCGACTATCTCCTGAACTTGCTCCTTTAGGGCATCTTTGCCTTGCCTCTTCTTTTCATTGATTCTAGATTTTCTTTTTTCGCGCATCTGAACATCCACCGCATTACAAGCCTTCGCTAATGCCAAATCCCCAACATACTCGGCGACTCCCACATGTGTTGGAAACCTGAGACGTTGATGATAAGTAAAGGGTACTCCTTTCAAACTGTGCAGCCATGGCCTCCCAAGAATTGCAGCATACGGCGAATCAACATCCACAACACACAAGGTAGTGTGCAAAATCAGCTCAGGGAAAGTAATAATCTTAAATGTAATTTCTCCTTTTGGCTTAGACGCAATCCCATTAAATCCATAAATATTATACTTGGAAGTTGTCAATGACTCAATCTCCGAATCTTTTAACTTCATTGCTTCATTGGCTGAGTTGAAAAGAATATCAATTGAACTCCCTGGATCAATAAGTACTCTTGGTAGTTTGAATTTTCCCATTTGGACTGTGAGGATTAGAGGATCGTTATGACTTCTTCCTTCAGCTGGGACATCTTCGGCGGAGAAAAACACATGATCTTTTATCCAATATAATAATGGCTCATGCTTGACGGCGACACAGCAAATCTCATTTCCCAATCTGTCACGCTTATGCTCCCTTGACAGAACATTGTTATGAAACTCATCTTTAGTAATCTTTGAGTGTACAATAGAAAAGCAATCCAGCTCCATAAGGTCTCGCTCCACTTTCACTTCAAACACATTTGGGGCTGGGATAGCCTGAATTGGTTATACCATGACTGGTAGTGGTGGCGACAACTCAAGGAACTCTTGGAATTTCCCCTGGCGAATGAATCTATGTACCTCTTGCTGGACGCCGGTACAGTTTTCTGTTGTGTGGCAATGAAACTGGTGGAACTGGCAAAAAAGAGAAGTATTTGTTGGCGGAAACTTAGGATTTCTCCTATTATGAGGATAGCGAATGTCATCTCTACAATTGGAATTCTCAATCTGTCCCCAAGCATCAGTATAGGAAACACGAAGCTTTGGGAGAGTAGCATCCTGGAAATTTTGCTGAACTCCTCTACGCTCACCAAACTTTCGATTGTCGCCGTTGTATCTCTTATCCCCATTTTCAGGTCGCCGATTGTCACGTCCACCTCTACCATCATTTCTACCTCTGTTATCCTGCCTGTCTCTGACATCATAGTTGTCTCGTTTATGAGAATTCCACTGTTGGTCGGCGTTAGACTGATACTGCGTCTGCTTTGAAGTCTCTGGAACTACTATCGCCGAAGATGGAACTTTTGCTACTCGCTGCTGCTATGCCTTGAGCCATTCTCTCTTTATTTCTTCTTGTTCTTCTAGGGAATAACTGTTGATTAAGTGAATTTGTTTCGCTCTCTCTTTCTTCTGGCGAGCTTCTTCTTCCTGAATTTCTTCATAATTCATCCATTCATTTTGCTTACCGCGCATTGCTTTCATATCTTTCGGCGAGTCCCAGAATAGAGCTTTATACATGGGGTATGATGTTTCCATGGAGCTAATGAATGCCCGCATTTTTTCTTTATCAGATACAACTGTTCCTACCTCGCTGGAGAGTTTTCTCCATCTTAAAGTCAAACTCCTGTATGTCACCGACGGTCTCTTCTTGATGTTAAACAATCTTTCTACACCTGGGCGACTTCTATTATTCTGAATATAAGTAAGCAAGAATTTTCCTACTAACTTATTGAATCCAATAGAGCCCTCCTCCAATCCATCGAACCAGGCCAAAGCTTCATCTTTGAGAGTGGCAGGAAATGCCATGCACATTATTGAATCTGAGTTTACCCATGCTGCCAAGTCTCGCTTATAACTTCTTAGATGCTGAGCTGGATCCCTTGTTTCATCAAAGGTCGACGTGAATTTTGGCATGCTAAACTTCTTAGAAACGTGGCCATATGTGATTTTCTCCTTACAGAGCGTCTTTTTTGCATCAGAAAGTGATGTCGTTAATTTAACGTCTTTCGGCGAATCCACCACCGCTGCCAATTGAGTTTTTAATTGTCGAATCTCTCTTTTGACATTCTCATTCAATCCGTCCAACTTTCTTGAATCGTCAAATCCCTCTTCATATTTCTTAGATGTTTCCCTTATCTTACTCATTTCACCGTTTTTTTGCCGACGAGCCAGAAACCTCTATCACCCTAGACTTGCTTTTCTCCGAGTTATGAGTAGTGCGCGAATGAGATGCATGACTCCTACTCTGATTTTGCATTATTTTCCTGTTCTCTGCCAATAATTCTCTGTGACTTTGTAAGACGGTCTCCATTTGTAATTGCATCTGTATCTGAATCTGAGTTGCTTGCCAAGTAATGACTTCAAGGAACTTTTGTAATATACTTTATGTGACACTGGTAGATCCTGCATTATTCTCTGGAACTATAATAGGTTGAGCTGGGGTCACATCGAGTGTTGTTGTCGTCTTGCTGCCATTGGCGGCTTGAGTTTTACCAATTGTTGCAATAGGATCGCTGAGAGCCCCTGAACTACACCCGCTGCGTTAGAAGTTTCGCCGACAGTCTTCTGAGTTGTGTCTATAACTTTAGTGGCATTCTCAACGACATTCTTGGTAACACCTATAACATTGGAGGGTTCGCCGACAGTTCTCCGAGCTGCAGCGATGTCGTTAGTACTGTCGCCAACGATACTTGTATCTACCCCTTTACCAATCCTTCGTAAATGCTCGTTGGTTTCACCCATTGCCTTTGCTCCCTCAAGATGGGTGATATCCTCCATTAGAACCGTATCCAGATTTACTTGTTGTTGTGCGGGCGACTGCTGAACTGAGTCTTTTTTCGTGAAAAGAGAATTCGCAAATCTTGCCGGTTCTGACACTCTGCTTCTGGTGTTGTGCTGACTAGGAAATACCAACGGGTGAGATGTGAGAGGGTACTTCGGAGGCTTGCTCACTGAAGCCCTATTGCTCTTACTCCTAGACCCCATTCGCCGAGTATCTGCAAGACAAGACAAATGCACTTCCTGACAGTATTAAGTTGTTTGTACTGTTAGTAGATGCCAAACGAGTTAGTGGAGGTAGTTGAATAGCTTTTCAGAACATTATTAATGAAATGACAAAAGCAGCAGACCTAACTGTACTTATGCACAGAGGATGACCTAATCATGGCAGTAAGGGCTAAAGTAGTAATTTCATCGAAAATTTCAAAAGACATAAACATCAAAACACTTGAATAACAAGAAGAGTTTCGATCTAAAAGTGTACGGCAGTGACCTATTGGAAAGCTTGAAGCACAAAGCTATCAAAGTCTATATTTCTCATAGATCTTACGGAAAACCAATGTTACGCAGTTATAACCTAGAACGTGTTATAACATGGGAACTAAGGAACATGGCGGCAACATATAAAATGTATATATAGTAACAGTTCTACCATAAGCAGCAAGATTTCGCCGGAAAACGGACCTGGGGCAGTAACCTAAACATGTTGTATACCTAAAAGTAGAAATATTGGAAAATACTAGCACTGCAAAAACTAAATCATACCCAGAATAATCATACTCAAAACATAAAAGATGACGGCGACCCTTATACAAGCACATACATGATAAGCATCTTATAACCCAAAACACACTAAAAGTAACATCTTTCTCAAAGATAGACAATTGTAAGTACGCTGTGGCTTTAGAACATACCAAAAATAGCACTTTTGCACAAAGACAGACAATGAAGAAGATAATTTTACAGCAAGCTCATGTTATACAAGTGAAATGTGTGATGAGATCTGCGAGTTAGCATTGGCAGTGAACAAGATTATGAACTCAAAACTTCACAGACAACTAGAATCCTACCATAAATAATACTGTATCTCAAAAAATAGCTAAAAAAGACGAGATTTTAATGACTAAACATGGTAACAAAGCAAGATATGTGATGAACTTAACAAAGCATGATGAAAAAACAAGTTCAAACCTCTTCTAGCGCCAAAATGTAACTGTATAAAATTCCATTACTAGATTTTATACAGTACACCCAATCATACATACACATACATCATACATTTAACATACTATATCAAAACAATAAAGAGATAGGGTTAGAGATACATGACAGCGAGTTTACTTGGTTCGTCCTCCTTAATGAGGCTTACATCCAAGGGATTTCACTAGAATAAAATTGATTACATCACTCACCTTTTATGATTAATCTCTCACAATTAATATCTAAGTGGCTGTTCTCATAACACTGGGCTAAGGAGCGCAAGAAGATGAGATCTACTTTTCATCTCTCTAAACCAGGACTCAATTCACTCAACCCCTATAACAGTAAGGGTCTCGCGCATTTTATAGGAAAGTATTACAATAGGTTGCAGCTAATAAAACCAATCTTACACCCTGACACTATCTTGTCTCGACTCGCCCAAATGGGATATCAGCGAACTCTACTTCCTCTTCAGTACTTCAGCGAGTTTCCACTTATTCTGGATAAGAATTGCTGACGCGGAATCCACTGAGTCAACGAGTCAACTCTGATATTATATCCGTTCTGATCACTAATTAATGCCCAACTACTTCTCAACTACTTTCGATGATGTGTCCTCCTCTCACTAATACGAATTTGCACATCTTTTCCCCATATACCATTGGTGATCTTGGAGTGCTATCGCCGCGACATCAGAGCCTCGCTGACCATTCTCTCCATGATTCCATGTTTCTACATCTCTTTATACCACTTCACCTCTAAGATGCCTTTATAGGGTGAAGGTATTTTCTACACCTACATTTTGCCTCTTTCATTTCCAAGATCTTTAGTCGCTGGTGATGAAATCTCTTTCTCTCGCCGAAAATACCAAGCCTTCTTCAATATCTCTTTTCCGTGCCACGTGTCAGGCATGATTCAACTGCTTATGCACGTGAGCATGGTCTTATGCATTTCGCGATGCTCAAAACCACGAAACGGCCCGCAAACGATGGCGAACTTCATCTTCAAAATTCCAAAAGCTCGTTCCATATTCTTCCTAAAATCCATTTGTAACTTGTTAAAATGCTTCATTGTAGGGCCATTTGGCTGCTTGTATGCTTGAACTAAGGTACACCATCTTGGATAGATACCATCAGAAAGATAGTACCCATGGGTGTAATTGTTGCCGTTGAGGGTAAAAATGACCCTGTGGGCCACGCCGCGCTTCAGGTCTTCAAAGAGAGGCGACTTGTGCAAAACATTTATCTCATTTTGTGAACCTGGCAGACCAAAAAAGGCATGTCATATCCAACAATCTTAGGTAGCAGCATCTTCAAAATAACTATTGGTGTAAGGTAATGACCTTATACTGACCTGCCCAGAAAGTTGGGCATACCTGCCAAACCCAGTGCATGCAGTCAAGACTGCCTAGCATTCCTGAGAAGCGCCTATCATCGTTTTCTTCTAAAATTCGTAAAGTATCTTCACTTGTAGGTTTTCGTAAAAACCTCGGACTAGAATGATTCATTATGGTTTCACAGAACAGTGAAAGATACTTAAATGTCGTTGTTTTTTCCATCTGAATGTACTCATCGGTGGCATCTGCCAGCATCCCGTAACCTAGAATCCTTAGAGCTTCAGTAACCTCCTGTTCAGGATTATGACCTCTAATATAAAGTGCATCATACTGATAATTAAACTGGGGCTCTGCCAGACAAAGCTCACCAATTAATCTTATCACCAAATGTCGGGGCATGCGGAATCGTGGCTGGAATTGGAAACATTGATCGGAGTGGACGCAATTAGGAAGGAAATAATCGTGGATTAGTTTCTGGTGGTAAAATTCTCTCCCTCAATACGTGTATCTTTTTGCTCGAACTTCTCTTAGCTCCGGAGGTCTAGGGATCTCCCTACAATAGTACAACATAGCCACCGAGTTTTTTCTTTTCCTATCTTCGTCGGACTCTACATCCATTTCTTGCAACCTTCGAGCATACTTCTCATAAATCCCCTTTGATGAATATGTATCTCATGATCAAAAGATCAATCCGTTGACACTTGTGTTTCGGAAGAGGAATTATGATTTGTGTTTCGAATAGGATGGAATGGGATGTGTTTTTTGTGTTGAATATGGTAGATCAGATGTAACGACCCGTCCCCTCCACCGATATTGTTCCCACTTAACCACTGCGGTCATCTGCCGACATCCCGTAAAAACCTTGGACCTAAATGATTCATTATGGTTTCACATAACAATGAAAGATACTTAAATGGCGTTGTTTTGCCCATCTGAATGTACTCATCGGTGGCATCCGCCGGCATTCTGTAACCTAAAATCCTTAGAGCTGCAGTAACCTTCTGCTCAAGACTATGACCTCTAATATTAAGTGCATCATACTGATAACTAAATTGGGGCTCTAACAGACAAATCTCACCAATTAATCTTATCACCAAATGTCAGGGCATGCGGAATCGGTTCTGGAAACATTGGTCGGAGTAGACGCAATTGGGAAGGAAATAATTGTGCATTAGTTTCTGGTGGTAAAATTCCCGCCCTCGATACGTGTATCTTCTTGCTCGAACTACTCTTGAATCTGGAGGTCTAGGGATCTCCCCACAATAGTACAACACAACCACTGAGTTTTTTCTTTTCTTCGTCGGACTCTTTATCAATTTCTTGCAACCTTTGAGCATACTTATCTTTTTCTCTCATAAACCGCCTTTGATAAATATGTCTCCATTATCAGAAGAATAATCCATTGACACTTGTGTTTCAGAAGAGGAATTATGATTTGTGTTTCGAATATGATGGGATAGGATGTGTTTTTTGTGTTGAATATGGTAGATCGGATGTAACGACCCGTCCCCTCCATTTTTTTTCCAAATTCTGAGTTAATTATGCTTGAAAAGGCCTCAGTGTTATGAAAGGACAACCCATTACTTATATTTCATTCGGAGAACCCTACCTGCCGAATCGGGGTATTACAATACCACCACCTTTATATTAGAGCCGTCCTCGGCTTCGGAATATATTTTTCAAGTCCAGATCTACGACGTTCCCTGCCTCTCATGAGACAAGCTATCTGGAACACAACCCGTCCAGTGTACTCTCCCACCTTCGACAAGTGAACCGTTTTCGACTCTTATACCATCTGTAACGCCCCATCATTCCACCGATATTGTCCCCACTTAGCCACTACAGTCATCCGGCAGTGTGGGGTTTTTCAATAGGCACCGCTGCGGTCATCCAGCAGCAAGTTCCCGGGAGGTCACCCATCCCTGAACTACTCCCGACCAAGCACGCTTAATTGCAGAGTTTTTTTTTCAATTTCTGAGTTAATTATGCTTGAAAAGACCTCGGTGTTATCAAAGGCCAACTCATTAGTTGTACTCCATTCGGCGAACCCTACTGTTAATACATAATTTTGGATGGACACATGGTGCCATCTCCGAACACCGTACACAGAAACGACGTGAGACGCGAAGGACAGGAGTATATCCAAGGGAAGCAGTATCTCATCACGAGATGATGAAATCCAAGGGAGGAGATTAAAGGATCACCAACCTATGATACTAGGAGAAAGAAGGCACGCCAAGCAGCAGTCACACCGCATTAATATTGGGGACATCGTTACATAAATTTTCTGTCGAGTGGGGATAGGTATAACCAATGGTGGAGAACAGAAACCTAGACTAATGAGAAGCCGGCAGCGTAATAATACAGCAAGGATCCTCCACATAGCAGTACGACGAGCCAGGATTGGACGATAAGGGCGGTCACCGAGGATTGACGATCAGACCAAGGAACATCAAGAGAACGAAGCAACCAAGGATAACAAAGAGTGGTACTCAAAGAGTACTATAAATACCCCCTCTCCTCAGCAGCAAGGGGGGGTCGCATAGTTTGGGAAGGATAGCTAGGAGTGAGAATCCTTGGGTTAATACTCTCAAGATCCATAAGACCTCTATCCATCACAAACTTAAGTGACTTATAGTGTAAACCAGAGAAAACTTTATTCATTTTGCAATAAAACAACAGGTTTTATCCCCGAGGACGTAAGCAGCTGCTGAACCTCGTTAATTGTTGTGTTGATTATCGTTGCAGTTACATGTATTATAGTTAACATCATTTGACGATCATCTCCAAGGTGATCCCACGATTGTGGTCGGTAGCATACTTGGTTCAGAATAACTAACGATAACACGTTCAAACCCTTGAACATATCCCTGGTTATTAACGAACAAAAGCCATCAGCGACCTAAGTAATTGATCTTTTAACAATATTTATTTTTAGTATGATATGGGAAAATTATTATCAACAGTTTGGCGCTAGAAACAGGGACCAGTCCCTTGTAAATTTAAGCAACCTGATTTTAACAAGAATCCCAGTCAGTGGAGTTTTTCCTCTTCTTATCACCTTTCGTATTTGGTTATGACTCGATTTGGAGGAACACCAAAGATTGATACCACCTTTTGGTGATCTATGATCTAGTAGTGAGAAGCAAACTTGGTTTCAAAAGTAGCAAGTAGGCAATATCCTCCAAATCCATCGAAAAAGGATTTCTTATTGAAAAACCACCAGATCGATTTTTTACTAATAGTTCAGGTCTTTGTTGAGGAAAGAAGCTATCACTACCTTCTCAGACTTACCTAAGGAGATAGCTGGATAGCAAAAGTTATATACTGCTGAAGTACGCTCTACCCCGTCTTTTCTCTTCTGACATGTCAACAGGAAAAGGATGGAAAAACCCATGGCTAATGAAGCAAGGCCGTTGGTGGCTAGAAGCCGACAACAACCCGCGCTAACACGGACTAGGTTACAATCGCAAAGGGCCCAAGGGGATACCAATCTTGATCTAGAAGAAGCAATCAGTCTACCACGGAGTTCACACAGGAGCGCGGCGGCAGTCCTCAACGAGCAGATGGTGGCTACCCACAGAAGAGATGGCTGAAGAAGAAGATCCAGGACGAGACCAGACTCAGCACACCCCTATCGAACAGAAAGGAAACTCGGTGTCAGTTCACACGGCAACCTCGTCAGAAGAATCAGAAAATAAAATGGGACCAATCATCAACAACGAAGTTAACAATGGAGCCGAAGGAATAAATGAACCTCCTCCAGCAGCACAGTTGTAAGCCTTACTTCAGGACCAGAAGGAGCAGGACGAGGTTCTATACACCTTGACTCCGGAGAATCAAGCATTGCGGGAAAGAGCCGAAGCAAGAGAACGACAATCGCGAGCCCGAAGTTGTCAAACCAGAGGAGAAGATGAGGTAAATTCAGAAGCGCCTCGAAGCTATTCTTCACTAAGGAATAGGATTCAGACACCACCACCCGTATGCATACCAGGAGCGTATCAAGGGAGAGTCAACTTACCACAGAGGGAGGTTCACAACATCCCAAGTCATTCTGTTTCATACGGAAGACCGTGTCAATCCCAAAGCCACAGGATGTAGTCCCAACAACGAAGAGAGATGATAGCCACGCCGCAGATGGGAGAAGTGGTCACTCAGCTAAAGGTCGTCATGGACCATTTGGCGGACTTGAAGTCTAAGCAAGGAGGATACAAGCTGGAGGAAGCCAAACATGAAGCTAGGACAACTCCGCTATTAGTCAGACTTGAACGAAGTAAAATACCACCGAAGTGCCTATTACCGAATTTCACTTGTTACGACGGAACTACCGACCCGGCATCACACCTAAAGTACTGTCTTCGGGTGTTGGTCTACTGGGATACCAATGACGTAGTGTTGTGCCGGTATTTTCCATCAAACCTTACCGGCATAACATTGGTGTGGTTTGACAACCTGAAACCAAACTCAATTGACTCCTTTGAGGAGTTGTCTGATATCTTTGTGGAAACCTATATGTATAACAAGGCTACTAAGGCGGGGCTAGATAGGCTATTTGCATTGTCCATTGGACCTCTAGAAACATTATAGGCGTACACGAAGAGGTGGCTGTAAGGGTAGAAAATTCCTTTGCATAGTAGTAATATCCTTAGGGCGATGATGTATCAGGAAGGTCATTCATGAGAAGTATGGAATCAAGTAAAAGCTTTGGGCGAAGCATCCTAAAATAAGAAGTATCGGCGATACATGCAGAAGGGGCTGGCGAGTAAAGCAGCATCAGCGGGAACAAGGATATCACAGCGGGGGTAGTTGAGAAGTG
>JAJJMA010234771.1:0-13642 GCA_023529015.1 Papaver nudicaule
AGGTTACTTTCTTCTGATTGTTGAACTGTTGTGTGAAGAACACAACATTTGGCATCAAAGCCGTTCCATCCTGAGAAATCATGGGTGGTTCAACTGCAACCAACGTTGATAAAGCCGATGCTAAAGCAATGGAGGATAAGCTTAAGAACTATGACCTCCAGTTTACAAACATGGATGAGAAGTTGTCAAAGCTTGGTACGGATATGGCTGAGAAACTAACAACACTGAGTACAGAGATAGATACTAGAGTGGAGGATAAACTGATTAGTAATAATACCTTTCTTCTGGAACAGTTCATGAAGCTGATGGATAGACGCGGGTTCAAATACCGAGAAGGATCTGGTGGCTCAACATCTGAATCAGATGGTTTGGAAGATAGCTTCATCAGGAAAGGAGCCCATACTTTAGATCTCACAGCTGGTGGTAAAGAAATCGTTCCCAGAGTACCTAAATTAGATTTTCCAAGGTTCAGTGGTGATAACCCAAGGGAATGGGTTCAAAAGTGTGATCTATACTTCATGTTGAACAGGGTAGATGAAGCTCAGAAGGTCAGCATGGTTGTAATTCATCTGGATAGTAAGGCTAATAGTTGGTTCTTAAATTTCAAAATGAATAGAGATAGTTTGACTTGGGTTGATTTATCTGATAATATTTGCTTACGATTCGAGAACCCTGCTAATGATAATATTGTTGGGAGGTTTAATAAATTGGTTCAGACCTCTACAGTAGAGGAATACTTTGAGCAGTTTGAATACTTAAAGGCCTTGTTGCTCACCAAGCATAAAACTCTCACTGAAGAGTACTTCATTATGAGTTTCATTGGTGGTCTGAAGGAAGAAATACAACAAACTGTATTGATGTTTAACCCCACAACCCTTATGTATGCCTTCTCTCTTGCTAGATCTCAAGAGCTTAGCTTAGCCATGCAGCAGAGAATTTCCAAACCCACTACCAAGGCTTATTCAAATTCATACCCATCACCTAAACCTTTTTCCTCTAACCCTTCATACTCATCCCCAAAACCATCACATGTCAATAATAAGTTTTCTTCAAAACCCCCACCTAATATTACCATATATACCAATACCCCACAAAGGCCTATACAAAACTCTCCTGTCAGAAAGTTAACCCCTGAACAATATAGCGAGAAGAGAGCAAAGGGTATATGTTTTAACTGTGATAAAGTCTTTAAGCCATGCCATAACTTGCACTGCAAGAAGAAAACCCTCTACCAAATTGTGTGTGAGAGTGCAACAGAGAGTAGTACTGAAACAAAAGAAGAAGAAGTGCAGGAAGTGGTTAGTGACTCCCCACTTGAATCTGATATGGAAATATCTCTAAATGCTCTCACGGACAGTGTAACTGGTGAGACTATAAGGATTCCTGGCTTTATCAAGAAGAAGGCCATATCAATTCTCATTGATACTGGTAGTACCCATAGCTTTGTGGATTGTGATTTAGCAAAACATTGGGCTGTAACATCACTCCAACTGCTAACTTCCTAGTCACAGTTGTTAATGGTGAGGAGATTGTGAGTTCAGGCATTTTTTCTCCTTTGAAGTGGACTATGCAGGGCCATGAATTCAGTAGTGAAGTGAGGTTATTACCTTTAGGTGGTTGTGACATGGTTCTTGGAGCTGATTGGTTGAGGAAGTTAGGAGATATCTTGTTTAATTTGATGAAGCTCAGCATTTCCTTCAAGCATAAAGGGAGGAAAATCACTCTTACAGGAGTTAAAAATTGATCCACCTCTGAAGGAGATGAGTGACAAGAGTATACAGGGTTATGTATCCAAACACAGTAATGGCATTATTGCTCATCTTTTCTACATCAATACCACCACCTCCCCACCACCACCTTCTCCTGGCATTTCGGCTATTCAATCATCTTTTGAGGATGTTTTTAATGCACCCACTCAATTACCCCCTCAAAGAAACCTGGACCACTCCATACCCCTCAAACCAGACTCTCAGCCAACAAATCAGAGGCCTTATAAATGCCCATACATCCAAAAGGATTCATTGAGCAATTAGTCAAGGAAATGTTGCAAAATGGTATCATTCAGCCTAGCCATATCCCATTTGCTGCTCCAATTCTTTTGGTGAAGAAGAAGGATAATTCTTGGAGATTTTGTGTGGATTATAGGAAGTTGAATGCCATTACAGTTAAAGATAGATTTCCTATACCCATAATTGATGAGCTGCTGGATGAACTTCAAGGAGAAAAATACTTCACTAAGATTGATCTCAGGTCAGGCTACCATCAAATCAGAGTGAAGGAAGATGACATTCATAAAACAGCTTTCAGAACTCATGAAGGCCATTATGAGTTCAAGGTGATGCCATTTGGCTTAACTAATGCCCCAACAACATTTCAAGCCCTTATGAATGATATTTTTCATGACTATTTGAGGAAATTCATATTGGTTTTCTTTGATGATATCTTGGTCTATAGCCCTATATTGGAGGAACATCAAACTCACTTGGGAATTACTCTTTCTCTGCTGAGGCAGTACCAGCTTTATGCTAAGCTTTCTAAGTGTTGTTTTGCTCAACAAGAGCTTGAATATTTGGGCCATATTGTCACTTTTGAAGGTGTAGTGGATGATCCAACTAAAATAGTCAGTATGGTTGAGTGGCAACTCCCACCAATGTAAAGAACCTAAGAGGATTTTAAGGCTTAACTGGTTACTATAGGAAATTTGTGCAGAATTATGGCAACATCAACAAGCCTCCCACTGATCTACTAAAGAAGAACTCATTCCAGTGGAGTGATGCAGTTGAGCTAGCTTTCAAGCAGCTGAAACAAGCCATGTCAACTACACCAGTCTTAGCTCTACCTGACTTCTCTAAACCCTTTACACTGGAGACTGATGCTTGTGATTCAGGGATATGAGCTGTGCTTATGCAGGATGGAAGGCCAATTGCTTATTTCAGTAAAGCTTTAGGCCCTAAAGCTCTGGCCATGTCCACCTATGATAAGGAACTCTTTGCCATTGTGTCTTCAGTTACTAAATGGAGGCATTATCTATTGGGTCACCATTTTGTTATTAAGACAGATCACCAAAGTATAAAATTCTTCTTAGAGCAAAAGATTACTATTGTGTTACAACAAAAGTGGTTAGTCAAGTTATTGGGTTATGACTATGAAATACAATACAAGAAGGGAGCTGAAAATAAGGTTGCAGATGCTTTGTCTAGAAGGCCATTACAACCAGCTTCACTCCATACTCTGGCTATTTCAAGACCAAATTGGGTACAAGATATTCTCCTTAGTTATGGGGATGATGACAAGGCTCAACATATGATTGCTCAGCTACTTATTAAGCCAGATTCCTTGGAGCATTACACTTACAAAGATGAAATCCTAAGGTACAAAAACATATTATATGTAGGCTGCAACAAAGATGTGATGGCCAACATTCTCTCTTCTATTCATTCTTCAGCTGTTGGTGGCCACTCTGGCATTCAAGCTACATATAACAGAGCTAAGGCTCATTTCTTTTGGCCTGGAATGAAGAGAGAAATTTTGCAGTTGGTTACCACTTGTGATGTTTGTCAGAGAAATAAAGGTGAGCATACTTATCCTGGTGGTATTTTGGTTCTTCTACCAATTCCACAACAAGCTTGGAAACATATCATGGATTTCATTGAAGGACTACCCAACAGTGATAAGAAAACAATCATCATAGTGGTGGTGGATAAATTCACTAAATATGCTCATTTCATTGCTCTGCAACACCCTTACACTGCTGCTGGTGTAGCCAAATTATTTCTCAAAAACATTTCCAAGCTACATGGATTGCCTGAATCCATTGTTTCTGACAGACACTACGCCATATGGCCGGATTCCCAACGTTTTTTTTCTTTGCATCTGCAACGTCTATTAACGTTGCGCCCTTAACAACGTCTATTAACGTTGTGCACCATTAAAAACGTTTCTCTAAATAGGAATTTTTTTATATTAATTAAACAACGTTAGTTAACGTTGCAGAACCGTTGCGCACGCATGGGCTTATATGTCTTTTCACAGAAAAATATATTTACTCCCTTTATATCTCGTTTTATCTTCTATTTTATTTCACGGCTTCACTTCCTTCTTTCGTTTTATCTTCTAATTCTTAGTTCTTAGTACAACTTCCTCCTTTTTCTAACACTAGGAAGATCAGCTCTAAAGATATGAGCTTCTGGGTTTCCCTCGAATCAATTCCGGTGTTTATCTTCATCTCGTTTCTCCTTTCACTGCTTCTTTTTACTTTTTGTTTGTTTACATCTCGTTTCTTCCTCACCCCAAATCTCCAGGTCCAACCTTGATAAGGTTCTGAAAGCAATAATATTCATTAATGAAGTTGGTAAACGTTACAATCATTATCCGACAGACTCAGTATTTATAGCTGTAATAACAAGACAATTGAAACCGTTATAGTCAACAGTCAGAATAACTGACTCACACTAGAGTAGACTGACTCAGACTAACATAGAAAGCTAACTGAACCTTTCTTACACTCTAATTACATCTGTACTCTATTAGCCCCCCTCAACCAGATGGGTGGTAGTAAAATCTGGGTGCAAATAACCACAAAATGAAACACAGAAAAACAGAACTGCAGAAGAAGACTGATCTTAGAGTTATCTTCAGCTTCATACAATTTGAGAGTTATCTTCAGCTTCACCAGAGGAAGACTGATTTGCAGAACTGACAGGTGAAGCAAGAAGACCATTTTGCAGCTTTCCCAGAAGATAAGAAAATGTTGGAGAGCATAACCCCTTTGTGAATAAATCAGCAAGTTGTTCTTCAGAACAAATGTGAAGAACCTTCAGAAATCCTGCTTCAGCCAAGTCTCTCACCACATGATATTGAACTCCTACATGTTTTGTCCTGTTATGTAAAATTGGATTAGCTGTCATGCAAATGGCACTGATATTATCACAATCTAAGAGAACTGGAAGTTTCAAAGTGATGTGCAAGTCAGAGAACAAGTCCTTCATCCATTCTAACTCAGAAGCTGCAACTGATAGACATTTGTATTCTGCTTCAGCTGAAGACCTAGCCGTTGTAGGTTGCTTTTTGCTAGACCATGAAATGATAGAACTTCCCATAAACACTACAAAACCAGAAGTAGATCTTCTTGTATTTGGACATCCAGCCCAATCAGAGTCTGCATAAGCTGTTAAAGAATGTATATTTCCTTTCCATAATGTTATACCTTCACCAATAGTTCCTTTAAGGTATCTTAAAATTCTCTTAACCAGTAACCAGTGAACATCAGTTGGTGCATGCATATATTGACTGACATAGTTTACAGCAAAATAAATGTCAGGTCTAGTTAGTGTCAGATACTGCAGACTACCAACAATTGTTCTATATTCTGTTGCACTGCTTAACTTGTTTCTATCACTGATAGAAGCTCTAACATTTTTAGCTACTGGTGTGTCACATGGCTTGCATTCCAACATGTTATCCTTCTTCAGTAATTCTAATGTGTACTTCTTTTGACAAAGCTGTAAAGAATCAGAACTTCTTACTGCCTCTATATATACCCAGAAAATAACTCAAACTCCCTAAGTCTTTCATTGCAAAGTCAGCTCCCAAATATTCAACTAAATGATTTAGAAGTAATTCAGAGCTACCTGTAAGTATTATGTCATCCACATAAAGAAGTAAAATCATCATATCTGACTTGGAAGTATAAACAAACATGGAGTAATCAGACTTGGATCTCTAAAAACCCAAACTTGAGTAGTGAAGTGCTAAACCTTTCAAACCAAGCTCTAGGAGCTTGTTTTAAACCATATAAGCTTTTCTTTAGTAAACATACTTTGTGAGGATGATTAGGATCTACAAAACCTTGTGGCTGCTGCATGTAGACCTGTTCACTGAGAAAACCATGCAAAAAGGCATTTGAAACATCCAACTGTTTAACAATCCAATTCTGAGCTATAGCTAGATTAAGCACTACCCTGACTGTTGTAATCTTCACAACTGGGTTAAAAGTTTCAGTATAATCTTCACCTTCTATTTGATTGTATCCCAGAGTTACAAGTCTTGATTTGAATCTATCTATAGTCCCATCAGCTTTCAACTTTTTTCTATAAACCCACTTACAACCAAGAACATTCATTCCTGGAACATAATCAACTAAAACCCAAGTTCCATTCTTCAACAGAGCCAAATACTCATCCTTCATGGAAAGTTGCCATCTGACATCTTTGCTAGCTGTTTTAAATGTCTTTGGTTCTGATGGTATTTCCAAAATAGAAATAAAGGCTGAATCTATAGGATATCTAGAAGTACAATGTGACACATGATCTGGTATGACTTTAGGCTTATAAACTCCACTATGTGATCTAGTAACAATAGTATTTGGAAATACATGTGAAGGAGATATCTCTGAACTTTCAACCATATCCACAAAATTATCAGAAGCATCAGCATTTGAAGTAGATGAATTGCCAGAACTTGAACTTGTAGAAGAATCAAAATAAAACTCATTTTCAGAGAACACCACATGCCTTGATATATGTAGTTTACCAATAACAGGATTATAGCACTTATACCCTCTGTGTAATGGTCTGTAACCCAGAAAAACACATCTGACTAACTTAGGTGAAAGCTTATTAACCCTTGAAGGACCCATAAAAGGATAGCAAACACATCCAAAAACTCTCAGAAAATTATAATTTGGGACTTCATTGAATAAAACTTCATGAGGAGACTTATATTGAAGTAAAAGTGTTGGAGTTATGTTTATGATATAAGTTGTTGTTTGAAAAGAATCAAACCAATATTGCTTAGGACAACTAGCAGTGAACAAGAAAGAGTTTCCCATTTTTGTTATATGTTTATGCTTCCTTTCTGCCAGCCCATTTTGCTCAGGGGTCTTTGGACATGAAGTTCTAAGCATAATGCCACTGAATTCTAAGAAACCTTTAAATGAACCTTTAACTAGTTCTGTAGCTCCATCAGTTTGAAAAGCCTTGATCTTGGTTCCAAACAGATTCTCAGTTAACTGCTTAAAATGCTTAAAACAATTTAATGCATCTGTTTTCAACTCCATAGGATATATCCAATGAAAACTGCTATAATCATCTATGAATAGTATATAATACCTATAACCAGGAACATAAGCAGATGGTGCAGGACCCCACTCATCACAATGTACAAGCTCTAATGGTGTTGTAGCATGAGTGTCTGACAGATGAAATGACAATCTTTTGCTCTTTGCTAACTGACAAGGATGGCATAATGTTTCTGACTTCTTTGAATTGCACTCAATGTGCTTAGCTGACTTAAGATGCTGTAATATACTATCTGATGGATGTCGTAGCCTATTGTGCCAATTAACACCAGTCTTCATAGCACTAAAGGCATTGTGTAATGTGGATGAAGAAATATGATATAAGTTGTTGACTATGTTTCCTTTAGCTAGCAACATATCAGACAGTGAATCTCTAATTTCATAACCCTTTGCATCTAATCTAAAATAGCAGGCATTATCTCTTGTAAACTGACCAACATATATTAAATTTTGCTTCATATCAGGAACTACTAGCACATCATCCAATTTGAAATTAGCATGTTCAGTAGATAAGTCAGTATTGCCAGTAAGAGATATAGCTAGATACTCACCATTTCCAACTTTGACTTTATCTTTTCCTTTGTAATTTGATGTAGTTGCCAGAAGATAAGGATTTCCAGTCATATGTGCAGTAGCTCCAGAGTCTGAAAGCCAGAATTGAGAAGTTGAAGGATCACCTTTGCTCATATTATAACAAGAATAAGCATGCTGTTCTGCACCTTCTTCATTTTCATCTTCAGAAACACTAACATTAGCAGTATTAGTTGCATTACCATGCCCATTATTAGATGTATTCCCACTCCCAGTATTGCCTGCTCCATTAGGTGGAAAATACCTAAACATACATCTATATGCAGAATGTCCCAACTTCTTGCAGATTTGACATTGAACAGTTGAAAAATCAGTCCTTCCAGCTGAAGAAGAATTGCCACCTTGATATTGACTATTTTTGAAATTATAAGTATTAGAACTATTTGTAGAACCACTGCTATTATAACTCTTTTTGCCATTCTTGTACCCTTGTTCATTTGAAGACTTTTCATTCTTGTTGTTATTTTGATAAGAACTATTCTTCACATACATTGCTGCATTTTGAGTATCAAATACAGTGCTTTGTTGCTGTACTTTCTTTGCTAGTTTTTGTTCATGAGCAAGAAGTCTTGCTTTCAACTCAGAAAAAGTGTAAGGTACATCTCTACTTTCTGTTGATGTCACAAAGCTCTCATAGTCTTCTCCCAAACCTTATGTAATGTGCATGATCAAATCATCATTACTAACTCTTTGCCCAATAGCTGCAAGAGAGTCTGAAATACTCTTGACCTTCTGTAAATACTCAGTGATTGAAGAACTCCCTTTCTTTATATTGCTTAATTGATTCCTCAATAAGCGCTTTCTTGCAGTAAATTGAGTTCGAAAACTTGTTTCCAGAGATGACCAAATTTCTCTAGCTGTTTCTAGCCCATACATATCACCACTCACAGTTGTAGTAAAAGTTACATCCAAACAGCCTGCTACAAAATTATCAGCTTTCTTCCAATTAACCATGCAACATTAGTTGTTTGAACACCATTAACTTCAATCCTTTTGACTGGTTCTTCTATTTCTCCATTGACATAACCAATTAAATCCGTAGAAATCAAAATTCTCTGAAACTGATTTTTCCACAACAAGTAATTTGTGGAATCTAACTTGATAGAAACGAAATTCGTAATATTTGAAAAAGGTATAGTGAAGTTTTCAGAATTACCAGCGGAAGTCGTTGTCACAGATTCTTGATTTTCTTGAAATTCTGTATTTCTTGTTTCTTGATCCGAATTTCTTCTGTTGTTGATTCTGTTGTTGTTGACGACACTAGCGTAGCTTCTCGTACGAGTATCAACCATCAACTGATATGGAGATCAAAGTTGATCTGGATCCCAAATTGGGAATTTAGGGTTCTTACAAAATGATTTTTAATTGCCCTGAAACAAAGCCTAATTGTTACAAAAGATTGTGAAGCTTGATTGAACGATTTACTGAAGAACAAATTATTCAATTTTGATTTCAAGATCGAACCAAAACTGATACCATGATAATGTTCTGAAAGCAATAATATTCATTAATGAAGTTGGTAAACGTTACAATCATTATCCGACAGACTCAGTATTTATAGCTGTAATAACAAGACAACTGAAACCGTTATAGTCAACAGTCAGACTAACTGACTCACACTAGAGTAGACTGACTCAGACTAACATAGAAAGCTAACTGAACCTTTCTTACACTCTAATTACATCAGTACTCTATTAAACCTCAACTCTCAATAATCAAAGGCTAACAAATCAAAACCCCCATGTAAAAATCGAAACCCCTGTATCAGATCGAAAAGAAAACCCCTATTTTGTAACCCTAGATTTGCTATAGAAATCAAAAGTAAACCCTCATCTGATTATAGATTAAGATGTTCGTCGATTTGTATGTATTCCCTCTCCAAATCTCAAATTCTGGACTCATTCGATTTGCAAATTGATTTGATTTTCATTGGATTTCATTGATTTAAACCATTTTTTTTTTTTTTTTAGTTTATCATCAGATCTGGTTGTACTAATTTTCCAGGGTTTAGTTTTAGTAGTGTTTCTCTTAGTAGAATTCAGTCTCTTGTATCTGATATGGTTTGAATTTAGATTACTAGCATTATGTTCTTCTTTTAAGGCTAAACGTTTTAGTTTGTATTACAATTTGTAATACATTTGGTTGTGTACTTTCAGATTTCGTGAAGACGAAACTTGAAGCAGAGAAACAACAAGATTAGGTATGGTTGTACTGATTGGTTAAGTTGTAAATGGTTATTGACATTTATGGTCTGAATATTTTGTTATTGTCTCGATCATTTGAGAATAAGTTACTTCTGTTGGTATCAAAATTGTAGGCTTGTTGTCTCAATCATTTGAGGTTTATGGTCTGTTTATAGTCTAACTTATAAATCTGTGTTTGGTTTCCATTAATGGTTATTTGTAGGCTCCAAGGAGAAAGATGGTGTCCCCGATCTCCCCAGAGGGGCTCGATTTTGTCCAGCGACAAAGATGGTACTGGATCTTGACCTGTATTTCATCCACAGTATTTGTTATTAGTTTATATGCCTAAACTTTTCTCGTTAAACCATGATTATTTTCAAGTCTTTTAATCCTTCATAACTTAAACTGATGACCAAGAATGGTACATTGAGGGCTTTCAACTGCCAAATCTAACTAGTTTGATCTCTTTTAGATAATGAAGTGGAGAAGCCAGGAGAGGTGGAAGCTGCAGCTAAAGACGCGCCTGCTTCCGTTCAGAAGACCGAGGTTGCTCCTTCTCCTAGCACGTAAAAAGTCTTAGTAAACTTACCATTTTCACATCAGTGAGTTGTCGTTTCCAGATGAAATGCAAAATGAAAATGGGTTCTTTTTTTGAGTGACAAATGGTGCATTTTGAGATAATATTATTATTGACTATCCCATAACTATGGATCAGAGGCGTGTTTATCTGTTGTAATAGCATCATTGTGTACCTCTGGAGAACTTCTGTTTCTCTGGGGCCAGTTTTTTTTTTTTTTTTCAATTTTACAGCAACTCACTTTACCTCTGATCGTATTGCTCGTGTTGCTTTTGAAACTGCTCGAAAACGCCGAGGTAAACTATGTTCTGTGGACAAAGCAAATGTGTTAGAGGTACCTCTTCATTACTGGAAATACTCCTATTTTTATTTCTTTTAATTTTATTTGTATACCCTGAAGTTCAATTGTGGAAAAGTGTTTAAACCTCACCGTGTTGAACATCGTGATGTTAATGCATATGCTGAGTTGCAGAGTACGTATTAACCTGCTATAGGGCATTAGTTGTAAATTCATCGCAGGTGATTGGAAAGAAAATCTTTTGTTCTGCAAAATTTGTAAATATGTGTTTTTGCTGTTCCTTAGTAATGGTTCTTAAGTAATATCGTAACAAACTTATAGTGCTTGTGGCATCCTATTCCAGGGTTATTTTTGGCCCTTGGCATGTGGACTTGGTCTACTCATTCTTTCCTTCCAAAACTTAATAACGTGATATTATCATGATTCTGTGAATTGTGCAGGCATTAATGTTATGGAGAAAAAGAGTTACAATGATGTCCTCCGAATATCCTGATGTTGAGCTCACTCACATGTATGTTGACAATGCAGCAATGCAACTTATTCGCGATCCGAAGCAGGTGCGTCTTATTTTAGTAAATGACACATTTAAAGAATGCATCACTCATGATAAATGACCTTGCGATTGTTGTTGCCTTTGATTCAAATACAGCTGGTTCATCTAAGAGAGCATTAACTATCACCGGGAAATTGAAGCTGTTTTTTTCCGCTTATATGACCTGCATTAACTCTTACACTGTGTATGTTTTACTGGTTTCTGAACTTTGCATGTCACAGTTCGATACTATTGTAACAAACAACATCTTTGGCGATATTCTGTCCGATGAGGCTTCAATGCTTACTAGAAGTATAGGAATGCTTCCGTCGGCTTCAATTGGTGACTCAGTAATTTAGAGATTATAGATCTTTTAACAACTTTTGTATTTTAGTTTGGGAACTGGAATAAAAGATAGGCAATCACCTAATCTAGAGGTTTCTAATAACTGTATTATTTTACTTTTTATTTCCTGTAGGGACCGGGACTTTATGAACCCATCCACGGTTCCGCTCCTGATATTGCTGGACAGGTAAAGCTTAGACACAATAGTTCCTCCCACTCTTACTTTTGAAATGTTTCTATGCAGTGCAATCGTAACTGTTATTTCTGCAAGCTAATGTTTACTTGATTGCCGACAAAATGGATAACTCCGTTTGAATTTTCTAATGATAAGCTCGGCAACAGTGTCAAAAACCTTGTATAATTTTTGTTTCTTACTCTTATTGTAAACTGTAAACATGCTATTATCAATATGATCTTTTTGCAGGTTCACATTATTCAGAGAGGTGCTTTGCAACCTCTAATTGCAATGCTTCAATCTACAGCTCAAGGAAATCTTTCTTTTTAATTGCAATGCTTCATTGCAAAAAGAAAACTCTAACAATCAGAGATGAGGAGGGTGACTTTATGTAAGTTGATTTGCTAGCTAGCTCTACTTTCTATCATGTGATTTTTGTAATGCAAAGGAGGGAGAAAGAGAGGATTTTGTAATACATCAATATACAAAATATTTTTAATACAATATATTTATTATTTTTTATAATACAATTTTTTGTATTTGGTATTTTTTTAATAAAATTTTGGTATTTGGTATTTTTATAATATAAAATTTGTTTTTTTTTATTTTAATTATATATTCCGCAACGTTTATAGACGTTGCTTACACTACACAAAACGTTGCTTTAAATAAAAAGAGCAACGTTACTTCCGTTGCTTTAAATAAAAAAGAGCAACGGAAGAAGCAACGTTACTTCCGTTGCTTTAAATAAATAAAGCAACGTTAATGGACGTTGCAAAAAATTTGTAACGACGTATTCGCAACGTTTATTAGTGTTGCTTTAATTCTTTGCAACGTCATATCCGTTGTAAACCTGTCGATTTGGCGTAGTGAGAGATAAAGTCTTCACCAGCAATTTCTAGCAAGACTTATTCAGAATTTTAGGTATACACATAAGCATGAGTACTGCATATCATCCTCAATCTGATGGACAAACTGAAAGAGTGAATGCATGCCTTGAGAGTTATCTTAGATGTATGACTGGGCATCAGCCTAAGAAGTGGTGCAGTTGGCTAGCTCTTGCAGAATTGTGGTACAACTCTAGTTTTCACTCAAGCATCAAGATGTCACCATTCAAGGCACTATATGGATATGAAGCTCCTCATTTAGCTTTTCCTTCTACTATTATTACTTATGTGGCTTCAGTGGAGGAATACTTGAAACAAAGAGATGGAATGCTCCACATTCTGAAGGAATCTCTCACTGCAGCTCAAGCTAGGATGAATTTTTTTGCAGATAGGAAGATATTTGACAGAAGCTTTGAGTTGGATGACTTAGTTTATCTGAAGCTGGAACCTTTGAGTTGGATGACTTAGTTTATCTGAAGCTGGAATCTTACAGACAGAATTCAGTGGCTTTGAGGAAGAATATCAAACTTGCAGCTAAATATTATGGGCCATTTCAGATCATTCAGAAAGTGGGTACTCAAGCATACAAACTAGCTTTACCTGAATCTTCTAGGATACACCCTGTGCTCCATGTTTTTCAGCTAAACAATCATATTGTCTCTGCACACACACCATCACCAACACTGCCAATTACTCATCATGAAGGGAAAATAGAAGGGAAGCCAGTACAGATACTTGAAACCATAGACATCATCAGAAAAGGAGTGCAGGTCCCACAGCTTCTTATACATTGGTGCAACTCATCTGCAGAAGATGCAACTTGGGAGGATGATGCTCACATCTCTGCTCATTTTCCAGATTTCTATCCTTGAGGACAAGGATAATTTGAAGAGGAGGGTAATGTCATGTACCTGAGTCAAGGCATCTGTTATGGGAGTCAAGTACTAGAGTCTAGCACGTCTTCCTTCAGTTTGGG
>JAJJMA010234788.1:0-13357 GCA_023529015.1 Papaver nudicaule
AGTCGCCATTTGGTATCCTGTGTAGAAAACAACAAAAGCACTTCCTGACAGTATTAAGCTAGCTTGACTGTTAGCAAATGCCAAATTCGTTAGTGGAGGTGGTTGAGCAGTTTCTGATAAAGTAGGAAACAGACAAAATAGCTCAGAACTATAGCAGCAATGTTTGCAGAGTATGACCTAATCTTGTCGGCAGTTGAAAGAAAACCCTAAATTTTGAAAACTCATGGAAACCCTAAAAACACCAAAGTTTGACAACCATATTCATATCATAGATCAAAATCTGTACGGCACTTAGATTTTGCTAATGACTTTTCACAAAACTTTAATCCAAAATCTCACTATGACATGTAAAATAGGAGACACCAACATTAAGCCTAACTACCGAGATGCTATCTGCGAAGAATCATATTCAACATGGAAATCTATTATCATCCTAGACTCATAATGACATATATAAACTTATCAAAGAAAGAAAAGTTTTATAACAACTAAACATAAAACCCTTATTACATGTTCAAGCATAACAGAGAAAGAAAAAGTTGAAATTCTAGTTTTTGAACCAACATCTTTATGGATGAAAAATAACAATCTCTTTTTTATAAGTTAAGAAGGAGAAATCATGGCATGTCCTTATGAATTAGAAGAACCACATCTAAACACAACTATTAACACACTAATGACGCCCAACACATCTTAACAAAAAGGTTTTTCAATGGTTTTATAAAGGCTGACAACATCAATACGTTCAAAGATTTCTATAAAAGTAAGATTTTAACAAGTTTACCAGCATATTTATGGTTAAGAACCACCAGCAGCATATGTGTTGTTAAGACACCCTTAATCATATTAAAGACATTCAATACGTCCTAACACAGGAGCCTTTTAAGGTTCAGCCTCCTTAAACAACAGTTAACATACTCATAACTCCTATAAAGGGAAAGTTTGAACAGCCATTAAACACAGCAGCATAACCAATACTTAAAAACCTCATTACCACATAGAATAGCTTAAGTTTTATTAAAACAAGAAGAAATTTTTTGAAAAACACAGGTTCAGACCTCTTCTAGCGCCAAAATGTAGTTGGTAAAATCCCCAAAGTAGAGATTTTACCAATACACACATACATAATGATCATACACACAACATAACCAACATACTTAGAGTAAAACATCATAATCATACATGTTAATACTTGAACATAAATAAGATATAAAACCACAAATAGAAATCACATGCACATCATAAAGACCAGTAAAGCATAGCACTCATGTATAGATTATCATTAACAAATTCCTTGCATCTCACCTTGCAAAGGATCACTCTACAGCTAACTCAAGATCCTACTACAAGTTTGGGCTAAGGAGAGTAAGGAATATCTCTTCCTCTCAGTAAACCAAACCCTAGCAATAAATTTTCCAACCCCTCTCTCAGTTATGGTACATGGCCTTATATAGGCGTCTATTACATAATGGGAAACAGCTAATACATATAAAAGACTCCTGACACCAATTGTCCTTATTCTCACACCGTCCTACCGCCTGGTTTCATCAACTCATCAGCGCCTTCCTTCCTCTGTTCAGCGTCCTACACACTTGACTGGATAAGATTGATGACTCGAATCCCACTGAGTCAATGAATCAACTCTGACAATCCGACCGTTCTGCTCAGTATTAAATGCTCAACCAACTTATTCAACTTTTGTCGAGGTCGTGCCGCTGATGCTACCTTGAGATATGCCGCTATACCCAAATATTTCTCAGCGTCTTTTCATTGTAGGTGGCTACCGCTGATAGATGCCGCTGTCAGTCTATTCACTTCTTATGAATGCCCTCCTTGATATAAATCTTCTCTTAAGTACCCTAAATTGGCCTAAGGCATTTTCTACACCTACAACATGTAACCGCATTAGGATGAATACCCGTTTGAGTCATTCTGTCGAATACCTTGAAGGCAAAATCTACCTTTCCTTGAAGTCACAATCCTTTAATCAGTGTGTTGAAAGTAACCGTATTAGGATGATACCCTCTCTTTATGATCTCTCCAAGCACACAAAATCCATGATTCACTTGGCCTAGTTTACACAAACAGTTAATCACAATGTTAAACGTGTAAATATCAGGTTTTATTCCGACTAACTTCACCTTCTTATACAACCTAATGACATCTGAATCACACTTGGTTTTAGACAGTAATCCCAATACATGATTAAATGTATCAATGGTTGGTAATGGTCTTACCATAACCAATTGATCAAAGCATCTCAGTCCATCCTCCATCTTCTGAATCTTCCCTAACTTACAGTCATCCCTCACGATCTGCTCAAGCTGTGATATTCTAATGAAATTACTTCCGGAACCATAATAATAACTGGAGAATGCCCTTGTTATTGTGAACATCAACATTTTCTTGTTCCCCAAATTCATCCTGATTCTTTCCTCTTCTTCTATGGAAAGTTATTAATGATTATGATACTTACAGTCAGTCATTCAGGTACTTGAGCTGACACAGTTTTTTTAAGAACAGACACAGGCACTTATATGTTAGCGGCCCCTATCAGAACACGACCCCTATCAAAACATCCGCAAGTCCTCTTATCGCCGGACGGCCGGTGGAAACATTGACCGCCCGACTTGAAATAGAATTTGAATTTTAAATGGGTTTCTATATTTTGAATTTTCTAATCGTAATTTTTTTTATTCTCACGTATAAATGTAAATCAACATGAATAAAATAAAATTTACAACATTGCGGAGGCCTAGACCATTGATTTAGGTAAGTAATTGATTGGTTCGACTAGTGCAAATGTGAAATGCACATGGGTGAAAAATACGTCTCTTTTCGGACAACATATCCTTTACACAGATAGAGCATGCTCACTGTTTTTTCAGGATCATATTACTTGTTGTCCGGTCTGTGATCAGTTGATTTGCAGTAAGGCAATTTTTTAAAGACTTTTGCTTTCTGAAGTTTTAATAATTACATTATTCCGCACAAAAAAAAAACTGCCTATTTTGAGGGCGAGGCTTTTTTTAATGAGGGCGAGGGCTAATCCAAAATAGAGTTACAATGAAGTAAAAAGGTCATCCGATATGAAATATATTTTTTTAAAAACAACTCTTGATTAGTAGAGATTTTTTTTTTTTTTTTAGATGTTAACTCAATTTGATTAGCAAAAATTAATGATATGATTAATTCATCACCATCATCTTCATCAAGACTCTATCTCCATTATCAAAAATCATGATGATCTTCATCAAGTTTCGGTCATCAATAATTACTATCATCCTTCACATTCGAAACAAACATTCATAATCCATAGTTCTTCATCCCTACTAATTATTTAATCACTACTACATATCCAATCTATCTAAGATTTAAAAGAAACTAAAAATTTCATTGAATCGATGAAACATAAACTTCAAATTAACCTAGAATCGTCAAGGTTTTGTCTTAAATATGACGAATAATCATTATAAACGAATGAAGCTCCAATGAGGAGCTTAGTTCACTAAAAGCACTATGATTTGTATGAAAAATACTCAATTTGTTCAAGTTACAGAGACAAAATCGTCAAGGTTTTGTCTTAAAATCATGACGATTGTTCTTGACTGTAGAAAAATCGTCATGGTTATGACCATCGACCTTGACGATTTTTGGGATAATCAAGAAAAAAACCCAGAATCGTCAAGGTTTTCAAGGCTTCCTTGACGATTTTTGGTCACAGTCGTCAAAGAAACCTTGAAAACCTTGACGATTCTGGTTTTTTTTGCTTGATTTTCCTTTGTCAAAATCTTGAAATTTCTGGAAAAAAAAACATGAAAAATCGCCAAGGTCGATGGTCATAACCATGAAGATTTTTTTACAGTCAAGAACAATCGTCATGATTTTAAGACAAAACCTTGACGATTTTGTCTCTGTAACTTGAAAAAATTGAGTATTTTTCATAAAAATCATAGTGTTTTTAGTGAACTAAGCTTCTCATTGGAGTATCGTTCGATTATGTTTGACCAACCTTAGTATTGTAAGTTAATCAACAAACCAAGTTTCAAAATCCGAATTTTGAAGTTGTTAAAGTTTAATTTGGATTTTAGAGATGAAGAAATGAAATAGAGAGAAGAAGATCGTTTGTTGTTAATGATATGGAGAAGATGGTTTTTGTTTGAATGTTTTTTATTCGTTTGTAGTAAGATTAATAGTAAAATTAGTGTTCCGAATTTTGAAGTTGTTAAAGTATAATTTTTTTGGATTTTAGAGATGAAGAAATGAAGTAGAGAGAAGAAGAGTGTTTGTTGATAATGATATTTGATTGGGTGTTTTTTGATTAGTTGTGTAGTTCAATTAGTAGTAAAATTAGCGTAGGGACTTTTTAGTATTTGCACAAAGTTTTAGCACCCCTTATAAACTGGGATGGGATATTTGAAGTAATGCTCGCCCTCATTAAAAAAGTGCTCACCCTCAAAATAGCCAGGAAAAAAAATTAAGAAAATTAAAAAATGAAAAACGTGCACTAGACTAAACAACATATACTTCCTTCGTAAATCTTTCTGTTTCCTGGAATTACATCCGGGATAGACAGCAAGACGGAGTTGGAAATCATGCCAAAGGAAGGCAATTCTTTTAGTGGTAGCCAATTAGCCATAAATGGGCTTATAGCACACACTTTTAAAACTATTAGAGCAAGTACTATGGTGCTCAAAAAGTGAGGAAATTCCTCACTTTCTCAGAAGCTTCTGCAGTTAATGAGTAGCCGTTTGAAAACTTTTCTTTTATTACCAAAATCCTAACCTAAACTGATATTTCGAATTTTTAGGGATATTTCAGAATAAGCGGCTACTAAGAAACTGCTCCTCCTATTTCAACGGTTTCTGAGAAACTGTTGAATTGTAGACATGCACCATAGTGCTTTTTTCCCCTTCATATCTTGGTTACATTGTGGTGATTTTGTCCACATTTTGAGCACCATAGTGCTTGCTCTTAAGCTTAGAAGACAACCTAATAACTGCCTACCTTTTTTATGGGTTGGCTCCACATTGGTTGGTAGAGAAATAATCACCGGTCTTCTTAGTAATGTTAAGGCTGGTTCTATGGAGGCTAACAAGTCAAAGGATTTGCTAGCGTAGGTGGACTAGTAAATTAGATTTTCCACTATGGAAACCACCAAAATTTGGGTAAAAATAATATATTTTAATGAGTTTAGAGCTTCTCCAATGGAATGTGTGAAGAAAAAAGTTTTCATCCACGTAGGATCCATGTTCATTTTTCTAAAATGATGCTCCAACCCTAACCTCTACAATTAATATTAGCATGACATGGCTTAGTTTTGGGAACACATCCTCTAAGTGAACCTCTAAATCTAGAGGTTCACTTAGAGGATGTCTTCCCATCCACGTCAGCTTTTATTAATTAAAATAGATCTAATTTATTAAATATAAGAGAAAATATATATATTTTTTAATAAAATCTACTAATTAAATTGAAAATTATATTACAACAAGGGAAAGATACATATGGGTTGGAGAAAGATTTTTTTTTTCCTTATATTTAGGATAACTAGTTGTAGAGGATGTCTTCCTGTAGTGCCACATAGGAAATTTACACAACCACCATTGGAGAAGCTCTTAGTTGGTCCAAAAAATAAAGAAATATTTAAAAAACTAGATAAATGTGTATGGTTGACCTTTTTTAGATTTATATATTATTTATGAGTCCCGTTTTAAATTTAAAAAGATTTTAAAACTAAAAATTAGGAGAGGGTTTATGTAAACGATGGAAATTCCATCGTGGTAGATGAAAAAACCATCAGTGATGGACATCGATGGAAAAAACATCTACCGATGGAATTTATATCGGCCGCTCCTTTTTCCATCTCGCATTGCAAAGTTATATTTTTGCAACTTTACAATGCCATTTCTCCCTTTGTTAGGTCCATGGTGGACCAAAATAACCAAATATTGGGGTTTAGTTAGGCTGGTTCCAATGGGACACAAATAACACAAGTTATTAGTGTTTTGGCTGGCTAGTTGCAATATGAGATACAATTAGTGTCGTCGGTAAAATTTCCATCGACGTATGCTTTTTCCATCGACATCGATGGAAAATATGTCGACGATGGAAATTCCATCGATGAGATTAATCTCATCCAACGGCTCATATTTCATTCACAAATTCTATATAAACTCAATTTTGGTCTTCATTTCATTCACTCACAACTTAGCTCGACATTTCTCAAATCTCATGCGAATTCATCCATTCATTTCAATATGGAAAATCTATCATCTTCCCAAGCCAGTCAATCATCGGATTCACCTCCACCAACTTGTACTCCTCCAGCATCACCGAAATTTCGGAGCGTAACTGAAAAACTAGTCCATAACCACTACTACACTAAACCTTCATCGACATCTCCTCCTTTGTTCACCCCTCCTCCATTTAAGAGTTTGTATCCTACTCCTCCTAGACACTATGGTAACCTAGTAGTTAAGCGATGCAAATCTTCCACAACTTCCTCTTCTTCATCATCCAAGTCTAAAAAAGAAGCTGCACCCAAAAAAATCGCAAATCCTCCAGATTCATTAACAGATGCACCTAAACCTCGTTCTAAGTTTACGTGGGATGAATATTTATGTCTTTGTATAACCTATATGATTTTTTATCCGAACCAGGATGATATAAAACGAAATCGTGTTAAACTAAATGAGCCATTATTGTGGACTACTGTCAGTGCAGAATTCAAATTAGATAGATGTATTCCAAAGTTGCGCGTGATCAGAGTATGTTGTGGTAGCGTTGGAGAAAAATGTACCAAAAAGTTCACGAATTTATGAACTTAGGGAGATTGATCAAAGATCGTTTATTTGAAGATACTGGCGATGAAATTATGGCCCAGAATTTAAAGGAATGGCAACGATATAAAGGAAAGAAACTCAAGTACGAACGACATTATCATCTCCTCAAGACTTTTCTTATTAATCGTTATGTGGGTTGAGAAAAGTTTGCCGAAGACAATATTAAATAAAGTGTCGTATGTTCGACGAAGACAGTATTAAATAAATCACATTAGAAGATACAAAAAAATACGAACGACTTGTTCTTCATTCCATCCCCATTGTTCTTCGGCGACTTGACGCACGTAATTTCCAAAGATACGACAATCATTCATGATCCTTCCAATTCTGACTCTTGTGCTAAAACTCGTATGCCTAAACTCTAGTGTGTTTGGCACACGAACAGAGACGTAAGCATTTATAAGAGCAAGATCATCAGCTTTAGTTATCTTCGCACCCATATTGATTTGATTGGTAGCAAAAAAAAAAATCTCTTATATAAAAAGGATTCTAACATACATTTCTTAGATTTTTTACATCATCATATTTCTTAGATATTTTACATCATATATTTTCACAAACTAACAAAGGGGCTTGTTCTCTAGGTTCCATGAGAATCTAATACATAAAAATCGACTTGGTGAAAAATCTCTGCCTATCTTCAAACAATGGTTTATCTTCTTCAGGAACTTCAGTTTGTTGCTCTCTCAATATTTTTGAACCCTTACATGTTTACTTTCTCATGCATTAACTTCTACCCAATCCTTGATGGGGATGTATGAGCTCTGAGTTGACTCGCGTTGACCTAGGTTAAATGCGATTTCTCGATCTTGAGTTCATCTTTAATTCATCTTCTCGCATTCAAATCAGGTGTTTTCGAAACAATTAATTCATCTGTTTGATTTCAGTTCATCATTTGCAATGATTAGATCTATTAAATCTTTTTCTTTGGTCTGAATCGCTTTTCTTTCACAAAATTCAAAAAACCAAAAAAAAAAAAAAAAAATTTGACAATGAGTTCTTTAGTTGATATTTCATCTCTACCTGCTACTACTATGAGAGGAGATTATCCTGCTCTGGCGTTACCAGATAGTATGTTAGATATTGATGAATTCAGATTCAGTCTTATTGGACGGCTTGCTCTTCAGAAACTTTCTTTTGTTGAGGCAACAAAAATTTTGGAGGAACAATGGGTCAAGCTCTCAGGTAAGGTTAATTTCATCCCTCTTGGAAAAGGTTTCTTCACTATTCAGCTATTCAATCATGAAGATATGATGTATGTATGGAAAAGCAAGGTTTGGCCTGTTGAAGAACAATATTTGAGAATTAGGGAATGGTCTCCAAACTTTAGATCTGATTCTCAAAAAATTTCTACTAATGCTGTGTGGGCTAGATTTCCTGGTCTGAGCTTAGAATACTGGAAAGAAGAAATTGTTTTAGCTCTTGGAAAAGCTTTGGGTAACCCTATAAAAGTTGATGAGAATACCCTTCACAAAAAACTAGGCTATTATGCAAGTGTTCTTGTGGAGATAGATCTTACTGCTAAAATTCCAGAGAAAATTTGGGTGGAGTCCAAATATGGAGGTTTCTTTCAGCCTGTGGTTATCCCTAGAATGCCTAAATTCTGTGAGAATTGTCAGGTCATTGGTCATTTGAACTCTGAATGTAGAGCTAGGAAAGAAATTCCTGTGACTAATGATAATGGTAATCAAAATGAGTTTCAGCATGTCAAGAAGAGGAAAAGAAACAATAAGCAGAAAGCTAAAGGGGTGTATGTTCCTAAAAATACTACTGAACAGATTCCAATTGTGCAGGATACAGGTTTTGTTCAGAATGATGCTGCACAAGATTTAGCTTTAGTGATTTTCTCTAATTCTACTTCATTTCAGGGTGAATCTAGTGGCAGTGAATATGTTTCCTCTCAGCATTTCTCTTCAAATACTTTTGAAGTTTTACAAACAATTCCTGAAGATGATGATATTACTTTTGATGATGAACCTCAAGAAGTTGATACTCAAAAACTTTTGGAAATGGCCTCATCTCCAACTCCTGTAAGTATTGTGAGTTCCAATCCTTTTGAGAGTCCATTTACTAAGGAACCCAGAGTTAAATTGGTAGCAGAGAAGAAAAAGAATCCCACAAGAGTTTTTAAGTCTCCTCCTGTTACTAGATTAGCTACTAAGTCTATTTTGAAGCCAGTGTTTAATAAGGGGAGTTACACTACTCTCCCTTTCTCTAATCCTAAATGAGGATGATATTTTGGAATGTCAGGGGTTTGAAGAGGAGTAAAGCCCAAGACAGACTTAGAGATTTTGTGAATAAATACAATCCAACTCTTGTTTGGATTGTTGAACCTAAAATTAGTGTTAATTCAGTTACTCAAAAACAAATAAAATTACCTGGTATGCATCATCAGATCATTCACAACTCTGCTGATGGGAACAAAGGTAATATTTGGTTATTTTGGAATAGATCTATTAGTGCACCAAATGTTATTTCCATTTCAAAGCAATGTATTACAGTGGAAATTGGTGGGGTTTTAGTAACTGGTGTTCATGCTGATTCCTATATGGTTAATAGGAGACAGTTATGGGAAGAGCTTTGTGATATTAGTCTTCTTGATAAAGCATGGGTAGTTATTGGAGATTTTAATTGTGTTCTGTCAATTAATGAGAAACAAGGTGGAAGATCTCCTATCAATACTGCTATGAGAGATTTTTCTGATTGTTTGAACTTTTGTGGTCTAATTCAAGCTCCACACAGTGGTCTATCATTTTCATGGTCAAATGGAAGATGTGGCAGGAAAAGAATCTTATGCAATTTAGACAGGGCATTATATAACAGCAAATGGATTGAACTGTATAAGGGATGGAACTATAATGTTGGAGCAAGAGGAGTATCTGATCACAGTCCAATTTTTGCTTCTGAAAAAGAAATTCCAAGAGCTAAGAATATTCCCTTTAGAGTTCAGAAAATGTGGTTTAGCCATCCTGATTTTTTGAAGTTGGTAAAAGAATCATGGGAGGAAGCTTTAGATGGTAATCCCATATACATCTTTATGAATAAGTTGAAAAGGCTGAAGGAAATTTTAAAAAAATGGAACTGGGAGGTGTTTGGCAATATTTTTGTGAAGCTGCAGGAAGCTGAAAAAGAAGTGTTAGCCACAACAACTCAATCTGATGCTGATCCTTCCAATATAGTTCTTTTAGACAAAATGGTAACTGCTCATGGAAGATATGATGTTATTGCCCAACAACACCATTCTTTCTTAAGTGACAAAGCTAGAATGAATTGGCTTAAATATGGGGATGCTAATACCCAATTTTTTCATACTTCTATAAAACTCAGACAAGCTAAGAATGCTATTGTAGAACTTCAAGATGATGCAGGGTCAATTCTTACTTCTCAAGATGACATCTCCAACACTTTGATTTCTCATTTTGAAAACAAATTTAAGTACTCTGAAGTCAATATAAATGAAGAGTTGTTTCATGGTATTTCTCCAGTTTTGACTGATGAAGACAATAGAGTGCTTAATAACTCCCCTTCAGCTGAAGATATTATGACTGCTATTTTTGATTTAAACCCTGATGGTGCTCCTGGTCCTGATGGCTTCACTGGTGCGTTCTACAGAGTTGCTTGGGACATTATCAAAACAGATCTCATTGAAGCAATCAGGTATTGTTGGTGTACTAAAACCATTCCTAGTGGTTTAAATTCCAACTTTTTAGTCCTCATTCCTAAAATCAAAGGTGCTAAGAAAGCTACTAATTTCAGGCCTATTGGCCTTAGTAATTTTTGCTTTAAAATCATTACAAAAATCATTACCATGAGATTAGGGAATCTTTTGCATAAGATTATATCTCCACAGCAATGTGCCTTTATTAAGGGCAGGTGTATTCATGATCAGATTATCCTTGCTTCTGAACTTGTTAATGAAATGGCTGTCAATAGAAGGGGAGGAAATGTGGGTTTGAAGCTTGATATTTCACAAGCTTATGATACTTTGAGCTGGGATTTCTTGAATGCTGCATTAAAAGCTTTTGGATTCTCAGAATGCTTTAGAAATTGGATTTCCATTCTGCTCCAGACTACTAAAATATCTGTTATGGTTAATGGTGGTCCTGTGGGATTTTTTGGTGTGGGTAGAGGTTTGAAACAAGGTGACCCTCTCTCTCCAATTTTATTTGTCATTGCTGAAGATATTCTAAGTAGACAGTTATCCATTAAAATTGATGACAGAAAAATCCAACCAATGGTGTTCAGACATGGCATACACCCATTTCATCTCTTATTTGCAGATGACATTTTTATCTTCTGTAATGGTGGGAAAAAGAGTTTAGAAAATCTGAAAAGCTTGTTGCTTATGTATCAAACTGCTTCAGGTCAAGTCATCAACATTGCTAAAAGCAAATGTTTTGTGGATGGTACTTCTGATACAAGAAAAGTACTGATTTCAGATTTAATGCAGATGGGGATTTCTAAGTTTCCTGATAAGTACTTAGGTGTTATGCTAGTGCAGGGTGCAATTAAAGCTGAACACTTATGGAGTTTTGTTGAAATGCTTCAAAAAAGGTTAGCTATGTGGATTGGTAGATTTCTTTCCTTCCATGCAAGACTGACCTTAGTACTATCTGTTCTTTGTAGTATCCCTTTATATAACATGTCCATTTACAAATGGCCTGTAAAGGTGATAGATGCTTGTGAAAGAATTGTCAGGAACTTTCTCTGGACAGGGAAATCTGATGAGAAAAAATTGATCACTTTAGCTTGGGAAAAGATTTGCTCTCCAAAAGAAGAAGGGGGTTTAGGAATCAGAAGATTTGAGGACATAAACAAAGCTCTTCTTCTAAAATTACTCTGGAGGATGCATAACTCTAATGAAGAATGGGCTCTTTTTTTCTTGGCTAAGTTCAAAGATAAGTATGGTCAATGGATCAAATACCATAAACAATCATCTATTTGGCCTGGAATTAAGATGATTATTCAGGAATTTAAACACAATACTAGATGGATTGTTGGTTCAGGGGAGAAAATTTCTGTTTGGTATGACAGTTGGGTGTTGGCTAAACCCTTAGCTGATTTATTTCCAGATCATACTCTGATCAAACAATTTCCTGCAATGAAGGTCAGTGAGTTAATTTTTCATGGTAAATGGCAGATTCCTGACTTTTTTCTTCAGTTCTTTCATATATCATGCTTACCTGTGTTACATGGTGGTGTTGATACATTAATATGGTGTGAAAATCAACAAGGCATATTTAATGTTCAGTCTGCTATGAATGTTGTCAGAACTAGATATCCTATAATGAAGACATACAACAAAATCTGGAAAAGTTCTGTACACCCTTCAACAGCTGCTAATGTTTGGAAACTTGTAAGGAAAGTATGTGCTACTGAGGATAATCTCAAGAAGAGAGGTTTCCACTTTGCCTCCAGATGTTACATTTGTCACAAGGATGAAGATGCTCTTGATCATATTCTCTGGAACTGTTCCTTCAGTAAACAAATATGGATGTGGATTGCAGGTATCTTCTCTTTCACTATTCCTTCCTGTTTTGAGGAACTGATTACTAGTTGTAGAAGGAAAAGCCCTATCATTCAAGAAATTTGGTTCATTGCATCCTTCACTACAATGGTGGAACTGTGGCACTTAAGAAATCAGATTTTCTTTGATAATGTAGTCCCTGATCTTAGTAAACTTAAAAGAAGTATTTTCCATAGAATACAAGGGAGTCAATGCAGACTTAAGGGGTGCATGTGGGAAACCATTTATGATAGACAGATACTTGACTGTTTTGGAATCAATATCAGAAAAATCAAGATTTTGAACCCCATTGCCTGTTTCTTCCAACTGCCTGAAGAGGGTTTTCTACTTCTTTGCTGTGATGGTGCCTCAAAAGGTAACCCTGGTTTAGCTGGCTATGGCTTTTTGGCTAGAAATCACTGTGGAGATTTTGTTTTTGCTGAAGAAGGTGGAATGGGAATTACTACAAACTTCATGGCTGAAGTCATGGCTGTTATTAGAGCTCTTGAATGGGCTTACAGTGAACACCATTACAGGATTATACTCCAAACAGACTCTAAGGCTGTGGTGATGGCCTTTAAGAATCAGAAAATACCATGGAATTTTATTGCAAGATGGAGGAAAATCTGCACACAGCTTCATTCCATCCATATGAAACATGTTTACAGGGAAGTTAATTTTGCAGCTGACTCCTTTGCTAAGAATGCTGTGTCTCTACAGAAAGGACAAACCAATTGGTACCATTCCAGACCTGCTCATTTGAAGAAGATGGAACTACCTGATACTTGCTATTACAGATTTCCCTGATGGATTTCCTTCTCTTTTCTTTTGAGTTCTGTCTGTTTTTATTTTGCTTTGGTTTTTTCTGTTTTTTGGGCTTATATGTCCATTTCTTTAGCTTTGCTTTAGATTGGGCCTGAGGCCATCTGTAATACTTTTCTTATTTCTATTAATAAAATTGATGGGCTTATATGCCCTTTTGAAAAAAAAAAAAAAAAAAAAAAAA
>JAJJMA010234788.1:13457-26413 GCA_023529015.1 Papaver nudicaule
AAAAAAAAAAAAAAAAAAAAAAAAATATTTTTGAACCCTTATTGAATTTTTTCAACTGAAGCAACTTCCATTCGATACGTTATTTGTATGATTTTCCTGGATTTTTACCATTTTTAATAACTTTTAAGTTAACTTTCGGTTGCACTTTCATATTTTCTTTGCCTTTTGCTTGAACTTTCAGATTTTCCTTGCCTTTTGCTTGAACTTTCAGATTTTCCTTGCCTTTTGGTTGAACCCTTTTTTGCCTTCTAGCTGGAACCTTGACCTCGTTAATTTCCAAAACTTAAATTATCCTCTGTTTTTTGGATTCCTCTATTTTTTTGGTTTCACTTTCATATTTTCTTTGCCTTTTGCTTGAACTTTCAGATTTTCCTTGCCTTGTGCTTGAACCCTTCTTTGCCTTTTAGCTGGAACCTTGACCTCGTTAATTTCCAAAACTTGAATTCTCCTCTGTTTTTTGGATTCCTCTATTTTTTTGTATCCCTCGCAGTATTTTCTTTCAGCGGCCTCTCTTACAACTGCAGACCAATCAAGAAATTTGGATGTTTCTCCCAATTTAAAAATAGAGTGCAAAAGAGCAGAAGAGAGTGGAAAGAGCTAAAGAGAGAGTGAAAATTTTCGGCGTGATTTTTCATTCAAGTTTTACCGCATTTTATAGCAGACGGTAAATTCAAAATTATTACCGTTGAGCAGATGGAAAAACCATCATCGGTAGAAATTCCGTCGATCTCGATGGCAATTCTGTCGACACCACTGCCCCATTTTGGGTTTGCTAATCCACTCAGGATTGCAAAGGGGTCACTTCTCTAGGCTCCATTGGAACCGGCCTTATCCCATAGGAAATGGCCTAATAACTGGAGCAACAATGTATTTAAGGCGCTTCGACTCAAAACTTTTGTTTCAAATAAAAACTCTTCACGGCTCGATCTATTATATCTCGATACAACCTCCAGACGCTACTCGCATAGGCAAAGACCTACTCGATTAGGCATATCTCCCAAAAGGCCCTGACGCCATATACACAATAAAAAGGCCCTGACGTCAAAGGCCCTGACGTTATATACATATTTATAAAGTCCCTGACGCAAACAATAAAAAGTCCGGCCATGTTAGGCACTGAGATGATGTTGATGTAGTCGTAAGGGCCCTACGAGCACGTTCCTCTACCCATAAGACACCCCGTTAGCGGTGGGTACTTTGCATCGACGCTACATAAGCTAAGAGGCACTTGAACCCACTACCATGCGACCAATAAAACCTCCCTGAAGAGGCGTCATATGGACAATAAATGGGATTAACATCTACCCTTAGGGTGGATGAAACCCCGAGGCAGCTAATTAGCCTACATTCATGGGAATGGAAAGCGAGTTACGAAGCTAAGGGACCTCCTCCAAACAAATCAAACATGGCCACGAGAAGGGGCAAACGAGAATGAAAGAGTCGAACTCCAGGCCGCGATAGGAATACATTACCATGTCTAAGCTCCATCTTTGACTGGCACTCCCCCATAGTGCTACTTTATTATCGATGTCAACAGTAGTTGCCTATCATAAGCCTCCTGCTCTACATAGGCAAAACAGGTATCCAAGATAACTAACTCAAGCCTCCTCGGAGGAAACTTGATATCTTCGATGCCTACAATAAGCTTCATATGTACTCAGACCAACCAGGTACCTACGACTTCGATAGCCAATGCCAGCTTGAGGCAAGGAAAGTAGTGAAAGGTCGATGGGAAGGGTTGTCTGCGGCCCCCACTAGCTTGGTTTAATGTCTCCAACATCGAAGTAAGCCTAGAGTTGCACTCTAAGAAACCTTAGGAGCCTAGAACTTGCAAAATAAGCAACGTGCTTTATCACGTCTATACATCAAACAAAGCATAAATATAAAATAGCACATTCTATTACAGGATGAGATCGGCAGTACATGACACATGACTTACAAGCAAAAAAAAAAAAAACTCGATAAGTACATCGAAGCATCTTACAAGGAAAAGCGGAAAAGACCAAGCCATACAAAGGAATCCCAAAGATATCAAAAGGAATATGACATCTTCTATGCAGTATCTTCGAGAGCTCCCTTATCATGAACATTCTAGCATCCGGATCTTTCTCATTCTCCTTAACATTTTGGCTCACATTTACATCACCATTCTTCTCATCGCCCCTAGTTGTGTCATCCTTAACCTCTTTCTCGGATTCTTCAATCTGAGTCTCTTCATTTCCCTCACCAGCCCCACCACCAGTTGTATTTTCTACAGTCCCCTTCTCGAACTCTTCAGTCAGAGTATCTTCATCCTGATCCTCTTTCATTTCAATTCCACCAGCCTCACCAATCTTCGGTTCACCTTCCGAATTTTTCTTCTCTCCCCCATGTTCCACCCCTCCATCAATATCACCATATTCACTCTCATCTTTTATGTCACTCTCTTCATCATCACTTTATTTTCTTTCACTTTCAATCTCCTCGGAGCTTGCCTCACCTTTATCCATTCCTTTTTCAATTCTTGCACTCACAAGAAACCAGAGCATCATCAGATTCTAGATAAGCCTCGGGATCATCCGTACCAGCAGGATACGCCACCTATCACATTCCAAAACTTCTAAGAACATTACGAACATGCTTGTGAAGGGCAAGACTTTTCCTCTTTGGTTCACCATTGATGGTCTCCTCGAGATAAACAATTTTCCCCTTCAGCAAATTTACCTCATCGGCTTGATTCCTCTCCAGCAAATCATACTTCTGTTTTCAAGAAGTGCACTCTTCCCCTTTATTCTTCAACTCCTCTTTCAGCTTCGACAAAGCTTCAGTCTGAACCTTCAACTCTACAGCACGGGCATCTCGGGCAATAATAACACCATTTAGATCTTTGCCAAGATCATTCATGGTGCTTGTTCGAAGCAAAAAGGAGTCAGCTCAAAGGGAAAAATAAAGCTTCAACAAACTTCACTACAAGTCAACTTACCTTGCAACTTCGAAACCTCTGTCTTGAGTACTTCTTTCTCGTGACGTTCACCTCGCAGCTTTTCGTCGAGATGAGTGATCTCATTACTTTGTGCCACATTCAGATTTAGCAGGTACAAGCTGTGGTTTTGCGACTGCAACGAAAACAATATTAGCGCTAATAAATGAAAAAATACTCAAACAAGATATCAAAGAATCCTACCCCCTGGATAATAGCGTGATACTCAGTCCAATATTGTTGATTGAAGGTCCTCTTAAGACGTCAATTTCCAGGAAAAAAATTGGAAAATAAGAGTAACGAGATCCGAGTCCAGACGACCTCGAGAAGGATCCTTAGCATACGTTTCCAAATGCCTAGCAATCTCATGAGAAAACAGACCAGATCGAACATCATTCTCAATAGCCTTCCTAATTTCCTCGACTTTATAGTCCCTCAAGAGAAATTCTGAGGCGCATTGGCGATCCTTCATAAAGGGAGATGGTCCGCAATTCGGAAGTGTTCATCACATGATGCAAGTTAGTACCATGAACATATATATGCAAACCATAGGCATCGAGATGTTTTTCTAATTCAGAAGAAGAGGCAGTTGAAGCATCCATCATCGAAGCCACATTTCTGCTTCGAGAGGCTCTCTACTAAAGTGTGGGTTTCTTCGTAGGAGGACCTTTTTCAGAAGGTCTCTCTGCCTTCCTTTTCCTATATAAACCTTTAGATTCTTCTTCGTCATCCTCTTCATTAACTCCTCTGGGGGATTCAGCGCCCTTCTCAGTTTCGGAAAGTTTCTTGCCCCTCGTGAGAGGTTTCGAAACATTTATCTTCGATGAACCCCCTTGTGCGATCTTTTTTCAATTGGAATTCGCCAATAGAAACCTCTCATCACTATCACCCCCACCATGTAAGTCATGAACAACCCCGCCCCGCTGAATAGCAGCCAATTCATCAGGAAAAAAACAGGGGCAGGTATTCATGCCCATAGCATAGCTGAGGCAGGTAGTGTTGTTACCTAATTACTTGTCCCCTCCCCAGCAGAGGCTCGCTTCGACCTTTTCCTTTTCTTCTTCTTCGAACCATCATCTTGGTCGTCCTTACATTGTCCCTTCTTATGTGTGAAGAAATACAAGAAACAAATCAAAGGGAGTTAAAGGAATGCAAGGAAAGAGGCTTACATTCGCTTTTATAGCAGCAACCTTCCTCTTAGACTCTTTCTGCTAATCCTCAGAAAAACAAATTGTAAAGTAATCAACAACAGGGAAGTTATGACTGTTCTCGAAGACGGTACGAGCAGCACTTTTTTCTTCATCAGCAAAACCATATAGAATAGGCCCCTTGATAAGCAGAGGCTTGGTAAACCATACGTCATCACTGGAATGACGAAGCAGTCTGTTGGTGGTCGATCCAGTCGGGTCCACATCCTCGCGAACATGTACTTTACCAGAAACCTTTTGAACCGCACACCCCAGGGAGCAGCTTCTATATTCAAGCTCATTTCAACTTTATAATGCTCAAAGAAATTGTTTGTCGTCCAAAATTCGGGAGGACACGAATCCTCTGGGAAAGAAGAATAGTAGTTTGATCTACCCTCGAAAAGAGCAACCCATTCGTTTAGAAGCCGGATCGAGTTACCAGTCAGCTGCATCACACCTCGATGAGGATTAATCCTGGAATATATCTCGTAAAATAGTGGGTTCGATGGATTATACAAAGGAATAGGCAAGCCATAACCTAATTGCTCGCCGGAAACTATGACTCGTTTGGCATTACATTTGTGTTCAACAAGAGCTCAGGGGACAAAACCTTCGCATCTGCGATCTCACTGTAAGGGAAAAGCTCATTCTTGTACCCAGAAGCCTAACTCTCTCCTCCCATGAAAGTTTAGGATCAATGTTCTTCTTGGGCGCCTGAAATACAGTAGCAGAAAAAAGTTAGTTGAAGGAAAAAAATTATTAACAGAGGACGGAGAATGGATCGGGAAATGAACCATTATCAAAGATTTATAAAGAAAGAATCAAAGAAATAAGGTTCAAGAAAGAAAATAAGAGACATATAGGTTTGATTGACGCAAAGGGTTTTGCAGAAAATTCTAAAGAGGAAATAAAGTTTCTAAAGGAGGAGAAGTTTAGTTTAAATGAGGAAAGATGCGAAACCGGTATAGCAGGTCAGAAGGTCGAAAGGGCCGACGTTTCCGAAATAAAGGGCTCATGTGTTTACGAATTTAAAGACTTGACACGTGTCGAGGAAGTTAGAATACCAGAAGTTTCCTTCTCCGAACATTTACAATCTTCGAACAAGGAAAGAGGCAAACTGTAGGGCATAAAGAGATCGAAGACACGTGTCAGCATCCTGAAGAGAAAGTAGGATAAAGGGAAGGAGTACGATTCATGGAATACAACCATGAAGATATATATCGTATGTCAATGAGCTGTCTTAATCGAATATATCAAAGGCGCGCACGAGATCGAGACGGCAAGGAGGACTTCGAAGAAGAAGACTCGATATGCATCTTCGATAGCATCATCAAAGATACCTTATCGAAGGATGTGCAAACTAGCTCTAACCTCGATGACCATCTCGAAGCGCACCAACCTACTCGACACCCTCTGACACCCACGATAGTATATTTTGTTTTATTATAAAAAGCGAGCTCGTACTCAGTTGTAATGGTTTTTGGTAAGGCTAGAGACCTTTTGAGAGAGACTAGGTTAGTAAATAATGTTTAATCTCATCTGGTCTTGAAGCTCATAATCCATGTATAATTAGTATCAGAAACATTTTCATGTTCAATAAAGTACCTGATCTTTACTCTTTATCCTTTTGTTATTAGAATCATAATCCATTAGATTAAACTGTAAGTAGACAGTTTTGGGTGTTGTTATTGTATAAAACCATCCATTGAAATGCTATCAAGAACTACTCGATGACCAAAAGACATAACACAATGGGTTGTTGGGTATAAGATCTCTAGTCAGATTTTATACCGACAAGGGAGAAGATTACCATTTGTTTGAATCTAATGACGGTTTTCTGCAAAATCTTCAATTTGATCGGACACCAATGGTAAAACTGGCTAGGCGGAACAATACTCTTATGCCCTTCAATTAACAGAAACACTGAAGATTATTTTAATGATATCGAAAACAGGTTAGTCTTTCATAATTATATGATAACGTTGAATAATATTTCTATGAATACACTTAAAACATAACGTGCAATCTATTTTCATGGCTAGCGTGGATAACTTGGAACTTTCAAAACGTCGTGTATAGTTTCTATAATCTACCTCATCCTTATTTCAATTGTAGAAACATACCCTAGGTTATAACAATTCAAATTTGTAAATAAATACATTTTTTAGTTCTGTTTTAAACATTTTTTTTCCTGTATTGTTTGTGTACTAAAAGTTAACGAAGTTTCTGAGAGAGACTATCGTGAGAATTTGAACTACTGACTTCAAATATGATTATTTTTTCTTTTAAATTGATTTGTTGGGTTAACAAAAGTTTCTCTGTTGGGTTAATAATAGGTTTGATTGACTAAATATACTGACATGGGTGCATGATGGCTTTTAGTGACCTACCGAATGTAAAAATAAAAGATGCAGGAACGAAAGCAGTTATCCGCACTATGAGTACTTTTCCTCATAAATAAATTTTCACAGTTGAAGAAAGGAGAGGGATTTGAGATCATAGGTTAAATATCCCTTCACTTGAGGGCAATCGAAGATGGTTAATTTCTGAAGAGAAGTCCATCCTCGTAGATCAGGAAGAAATTTAAGAACTGGACAATCAATGAGATCCAATTTTTAAAGACATCCACTGTAGAAATTAGGGACAAGCAAAGGAGAAACCACATCATCGTTCTCGTCATCAATTATTCGAAATCCTTGAAAATGATCGCACTATTTAATTTTTCAGAAATTGAAGTTTGCATTTATTTTGGAGTATGCTAAATGGGAAATGTATAAGATCCTCGATATTCTCCAAACTTAGGTAAGTGAGAGATGTATGGCTTTTCCCAACTGAGCATACTAACTTGGGGTCGCCCTTTATTAATACCAAGAGCGTCAGAGAAGGAAACGAAGCTATTTCTGTCAAACTTTTGCAGCCAATGATCCTCAATACTGAAGATGATTGAAGGGATGTTACAAGAATTAGGTGGAATTTGATAAGTATTCAAGTGTTGGGTAAGAAAAAACTGATTGAGAAGTTGAAAACCAGAAATTTTTATGATTTTGCCACATTTGGACAGTTTCGAAATAACTATCCTGAGCTAACTTATATCTGAAAATCCCAATGTACAACTTGGCTTTGTACAAATTGATCATCTAGACCAACAATTGATGGTGCATGTGGAGGCAAATTATAAATTTCATCATTTATTCAATTTTTGTTGATATTTTATATTCTTTGCCAACTTTCAAGTGTTATTAGCTCAAACGGTCAACTGTTATATCAAAACGTCATGTTAATATAAATAGCTTGTCTCACATTCAGAAATGCAAAAAAAAAAGAAAACTTTTTATAAAAACTCAATAGCGAATTGTATGCAAATATACGTTTTAACGACGTCAACTTTATTAAATAAACCTAATTAGCATTGAGAATTTCAGTTTTATATAAAATTGGATTATTTCTAACCATGCACCCTCCATTCAGTTCGGCTGTGCCTGAAGGCAAATCGATACAAGTCATGACTTGAGCCGCGTAATTGACATTTCTAGGTATTGAGGTCGCTAATTAGTTTTCCTCGATGTTTGCTGTAGTTACCGTTGGAAGTTGATATTATAGGATTTTTTTCTCTTCATCTGATATATGCTAAAGCATTATGACCAATCTATTTTATTGATAAAAAACTTTTCACAAGACCATCATAAGATGTAATTTTGGGTATTAAATAACTATATTTTCGGGTTATCTTTGAGAAAATATCATATCTGAATGGTAAATTTGTATAAAAGTTCTAAAATTATTCCTATCATTTACAAACGAGAGAATCCTTCAACGTTCAAGCTAGCACATTCATTATGTGTTGATACCCATTTCTTAATTATAATGATATAATGCAATTGAAAAATGAAAGGAAAGATAGGCTAATCTAATTCTCTAATTTCACAGTTGATCAACAATTTCTATGAGTAATCTCAAATTTATATCGAGTGATTTTTAATTTTAAGGTTGCTAGAAATTTGATTGTTGGTAAAGGGGGTAGGATCTTCAATTGATCCAACAATTTCTCAATGTTTTGAATGACAATTAAACTTTCTAATTTAAAGTAACTCTCGAAAAGAAAATAGAATTTGACTTTTAGAAAAGTCTGAAATATTCAAAATCAAACGTTGGATCTGGTAAGGTGTGTTTGGGTCTATTGTTTCATTATTGTTGTAGTGTCTTTTGAAGTTGTTGTTGTTAAAGTAATAGTCATTATTGATATGATTGTTGTTGTTATTGTCATTGCAGGAGAAGCTGGAGACAAAGTTTTATCGAAAAAACCAAAGTTCCACCTCTTGAACACCATAACTAAATAAACATGAAAGATTGAAGAAATCCAAGAGTTAACCCGAAATGTAAAGCGCGTTTTGAAAGTGTATATACTTTTATGTAGGTCCTTCTTATAGTTAATCAATTGTGTTGTATATATTGTTTCCTATAAGAAGGAATGAAAGATAGTTTTTTGAGTCTTAACACTTTGGTTTATACCTCAATGTTTCAAAGATTTGGAACTAAGAAGTGGAATTAGGCCGTGTACCTATCACGAACTATGGCTGTGAAACCGAAACAAATCTTAATGTCTAAAACATAGTTCCCGTACCAACCACGAATCATGTTGTATTCGGGAACTCATGTCCACTTTTTATTCGTTCAGTTCGTGTACCTATAACGAACCATGTTCACGGTCTACATGATCTATATTTTGCCGATTCTTATCATATTTTCTCCTCCATGGCTTCTCCTTCTTCTTCACTGAATGGATCTAGAGCTGGTCTCAATGGAACAGATCATCTTCAGCAGCTTGAAGAGTTAGAAATAGACGGATGTACAGAAGGTGATAAGACGCTGGATGAGTTGGAAGACAGACTGCTCGACTCACATACAATTGAAAAATGGTACTTTAAGTTGATTAAAGATCTCCATGTGTTTGTTACGAGTGAGAACGACTACTTGAGAGTCCATCCTTCTGGAGGCATTGAGTTTCTTTCGGAGGAGCTCCTGAAAGCCTTTAAAGTAGCAGATCTGAAACCCGGAGGTGGAGTCTTCGATGCAGAAGCTAAGATGCCACCAACCTACCCTGCGTTCAAGGCCATGCTTGGCAGATATAGGTTTGAGGAATCGGCGCAGAGCTCCCTGGCGTTTGTGAACCCTGATTTCACAGCTGTGGCTCCAAAACTTTGGAAAATCGCAGTTGGGAGAAAGAAATACCCTCGCAGGAGGAGCACTCTTGCCATCCCAGCCCCACCTCCTGCGCCCCCCCCCCCCCCCCTCAACCCTTCAAGCGCCAGATCGTTGCTGTCATCAAGCTCTTGAACCCAGAGAAGGGGACCCTAGAGCAGAGCCAGGTTGATCTGAGGACGGAGTGACCATGCTTCTGCATTACTACTCGATGAGCAGCTTGAAGACCGCCGGAACGAGATGTTCCTGCATTTGGAAGTTGGGGAGAACTCCCTGGAGAGACTAAGCGATGCCATTGGCATGTTAGAGAACACTGTGGAGATGCTTGGTTAGGGAGTGATTAGATTGAAATGTGGTTTGGCTTGAGTCCTTTTGATGACTATGAAACTTTTACCGGGTCTGACTGGGTGGTTTTATTGAACAACTATTTAACATTTAGGGAGTCCTTTTGACTATGGAAGTAATACTGGGTCTGACTTTTATTGAACAACCAATTAGAATCGATCAAACATTTAGGGATGTTACTTTTTATCTAATATGAAGTTCTCTTATTTTGCTGTTACATCATGTTTGTTTTTGGCTCTACATTTGTAGAGGGTTCTACATAGAGGTTTTCCTCTATATCTATTTAGATACCACTACATAGAGTGTGTTGAATTCATGTTTGTTTTTCCACTCCATGATAACTCTATATGAAATTTTAATTTAAAAAAATAAAAATAAATCTATATTTTGTCACAACCTTCTAATACGTCAAAGTGAACCTTTTCACTACCTTAAGCCACTTCTAGGTGGTTCGAGAAGTTTGGGTTGGAATTTTGAGAGTCATGGATATATCTTTGTTTGTGAACTTACTTGATCCCTACTCAAAGGTCGGTTAAACTTTAAGTTATACCTCCCTTGATGATAAATATAAATAAATGACCTTCTGCAACCATATCCGTGCGATGTCATACAATTTTAGGCGGTTGTCCAACTAGAGGATCACTGTTTAATCTTCGAAAAGAAATGGTGGCCATTATATCCTACAAATAAATAAATGAATCTTGTTACCAAACATATTCATTACTTGTGTGGAGGTGATCAAACATATTCATCACAGATTATTTCTTAAAATTCAACTGTCTACAATTTCCCGACCGGATATTTGTGGCTAATTTTTACTCAAACACACCAGAAGCCATATGGGCTCAGTGTAAGTTTGTCTACCGACTTTAATTAGTGTCGCATTTTACTTTTTATATAATATTGTTGGTGAGATGCATGAAAAACTCCTATTTTGGAAGATCGAAACTGTGGAAACGCATATTTTCTCTCCTAGGTATTGGAGTTGCCAACATAGTTTGGCCAGGAGAAGTGTGATTGGGGCAGATGGGAGCGTCTGGGAAAATGGGACAAAAATGACCGGACTCAGGATATTAGTCCAGTGCACAAGAGGTTCGTTAATGTCTTTTTGAACAGTCGGGGTGTGAAGACGTTGTATATAGTTAAGGAGTACATTATCACAAACATTTGAGTCGGTGAAGGACCAATGGTAAGGGTTTTAACAACATATTTCAGTTTCATTGTCTCTTGTTTTTTTTTACTGCTTTCGATCTGTGAATATATGTTATTTTGGGGGTTATCTATGAACTTTTTTTTGAATAATTGGGAGGCAGTGATGCATTGGTTGCAATTTCGCTTTGTTGTTTTTTATTTTAATTTTTACGGCTCTACTTAAATTGAGTTGATTGTACTCGGGTTTCCAGTTAATTTCTTCGCCACCTTGGTGTTAATTTTTTATATTTTTATATATATGTTGTTTTGTTGCAGCTCAACACGTGGGTTCTTTTGTAGGTTGTATAGGAACGGTTGATGGATCTTAGAATTGGTTGCAACTTCTTTCTTAATCAAGGTAACATAAGAGTGATACGCTCCACATAGTTAAGTGCATACACTTTTATGTAGGCCCTCCTCTACCTTTATAAACTTCCTTCTCTTTCCTTCTCACTATTCTTCTCTTAACTTATCTCTCACTCTTTTTCTTATTTTTCTTTCCCTTAGTCTCTCTTCTGCTTATCATGGTCGTTTCCTTTAGGCTACTCTCTTTTTTCACGCATAACTCAGAAATCCATTCAACCGAGATCAAAAAACCCTTCCTAACCCTAGATACATGTTAGTTTTCCAATGAAAAACAAAATCTAACCATATATTGTAATAGTCAAATGAAACAAGGCAAACCACAAACAGAAGAAGAACCACAAAAAGGATATAAAATGGTTACTAACTTCTCTCAACTCCAAAAATCTTTCTGAGAGTTTATTTATTTATTTTATTTTTTTTGAAATCGAAAATTAGTCTTCACCAACCCAATTCATAACAAAACCATGTTCAAACAAGTGTAATAGAGAGAGGGGAGACTTCTTAGTTACATCATCATACTGAAAATATTGTCTTAAGATGATAACAATGAATCTGAATTTGGTATGATTGCAAAATAAACTTATTCTAGATTAAACCAACTGTAACTGTTGTCCCCATAGGTGCCACCTCTCTCAATTGTGTCTGGCTTTCTTATACATCCTTAATGCAGTCTTGTTGGAGAAAGTGAACTCACAGTCAGGAAAGTCGCAAACTTCCCTCTGATTTTCTACAAGATGGAACGCATCCTGGTTAAATGTTTCAGCTGCAGTGGCTAACTCCTGCTTCAAGGTACCTCTGTCCTTGAAGTGTTGGATAACAGAAGGAGAATAACTTGAATTCAATCCTTTGATTGAGTGAGACATTTTTGAATTCTTAGTTCAGTGTGTAGCGCAGTCAGTGTATTAGGGTTTTAGTTTCAAGAGCTTTTAGTTTCAGAAAAAGTTGAAGTAGAGTTAAGGAATGTAAAGGAAGTTGACAAGAAACTCATTAAGACAATCATCAAATATTATTCCTCGATGCATACTTTATTAAAACTTGAGTCTTTGAAAAACCATACCGATTCTAGTTTGAAGAGAGTTAAATATAGTGAAGAGTTGGTAATTTAGTAGTTGGGTGAGCTTCTTGTGAAGACAAGATGGGTTTCAAGTTTTTCCAAACATATATATTTTAGGAAACAACTTTTTGACATAAAGTCAAAGGCCACGCGGAAAACATTGACCATCTAACACCGCTGGCGTAGTATCGTGAAAATCAACATCAACTATCACGAGGATCTGGAATTGTTGCACTTGGGTGGTTACACTATTTTGGTGAACAAGATTTATTGAATCTTCATCAGATGGTTGCAAAATACTCACTACAATCTAAGCATAAGACATGTTCAGGCGAATAAAACATAGGGGTTTGACAGTTAAATTTATTAAATTTTAAACAGTCGTAAGCATACACATATTACCAGTTGGGGAAGGCACAACGTTGTTAAAACAACACACATTACCATGATAGGTGCATTTCATTTAGCTTCAGTTATGTTGAACATATAATGGTTTTGAGATATTCTAGATGAAGCGCATGTAATTAGGAGTGTTATTTTAATCAAATAGTTGGGGTGAAAGAGGTGTGCGAAAATAAATGTAATATTATACTTAGTTATTAATAAAAGGGTTAAGTAGTGGAGTACGTATTAATTATTACAAGAAAGTGATTTT
>JAJJMA010234791.1:0-22327 GCA_023529015.1 Papaver nudicaule
ATCATGATCAAGCAAGTGCAGTTGGGTCATTTTACCCTCCATCCTAAATGCTCTGATCCAGCTATCACTCACTTGTGTTTTGCTGATGACCTTATGGTCTATTTGAATGGGGATGTTCAGTCTGCTATAGCCCTCTCCACAGTTCTCTCCACATTCACAGTTAAGACTGGACTTGAAGTCAACAACAACAAGAGCAGCATCTTCTTATCTTTAGTGGATGATGTCACTGCTCATGGTATCAAAGTTTCCCTTGGGTTTGAAGTGGGGACTCTTCCAGTAAGGTATTTGGGCCTTCCCCTGCTCTCCACTAGACTCACTCACATTGATTGCCTTCCTCTTGTGGACCATATTACTACCAGAATTAAGTCTTGGAAAGCTAGAGCTCTTTCTTATGCTGGCAGAATACTTCTCATCAAAGATGTTCACATCAACATGATTGTCTTTTGGACTGCTTGTTTTGTGATGCCAATGGGCACTGTTCACTGCATCAACAGTTTTTTTAGAAGGTTCCTCTGGGCTGGAATTGAACTTGACTACAAACAACCTGCTATCAACTGGCCAGCCATCTGTCTTCCTTACTCAGAGGGTGGACTTGGAGTTAGATGCCTTGAAACAACTAATATTGCAGCAAATCTCATGCATATATGGGATATTGTGACTCATAAGGATATTATTTGGGTGAACTGGGTGTACAACAACTTGATTAAGAACAAGGATTTCTGGCACATGTAAATACCAAATGATTGTTCTTGGTGTTGGAGAAGAATCCTAGACCACAAACATGTTGCCACTAAGTTTATTCTTCACCTGGTTGGGGATGGCAAGAAGACCAAGCTGTGGAAGGATAGATGGATGCCTGATGGTAATCTTCTTAGTAAGTTCCCTTCTCATGTGATATATGACTCTGTGCATCATGTGGAAGCAAAGTTCAGTAGCAATTTGACTAATGGAAAGTGGTCCCTGTCCCTTAACCTTGCTCATGCTCTTGGAGATATTGTTATGGTTATTGGGAATATCACTACTGATCCTCTCATTGAAGACAGGATTGTTTAGACTGCTGTCAAATTTGGAGAATACTCTTTGAAGGATACCTATAATGCTCTCAAACCCAGAATGCCTAATAAGGAATGAAAATCTTTGTTGTGGTTTCCTAATTGTATCCCTAGGCATTGTTTTATTATCTGGATGACTCTCCATCGTAGGCTTAAAACTAGATACAAGCTTCTTTCATGGGGTATGAAAGGTTGACCCTACTTGTGTCCTTTGTAATGTGATGTTGGAGGATGACTATCACTTGCTCTTCAAATGCAGATTTTCTGTCTCTATTTGGAACAAGCTTCTTAGAATGATAGGTCTTGAGGGCATTTGACACTCGGATTGGGAGCAACAGGTGGAGTGGTGCATTGAGAACTTCAAAGGCACTAAGGTTGTGGGTTACATCAGGAGGCTGGTGTTTAATGCCTTTATTTATCATATTTTGTGTGAGAGGAATAATAGGATCTTCTCCAAAGTTAACATTCCTTCTGAGCACATTTTTTCCATGATTGTGAAAGAGATAAAACTGAAGATCATGGCTTGCCCTGTTATTATGACTGACAATACTATTAGTAGGTTCATGGCTAACTCCTGGAATTGTGATCCTAGGTTTGTTACCACTGCCAAGATAGCAGTCACTTGGGTGAAGCCAGAAGAAGATGAAGTGGCTATAAACACTGATGGGTCTCTCTCCAATGACAAAGTTGGCTTTGGAGCCATTATCAGGGGTTCCAATGGTTATGCAACTGATGCAGTTACAGGTAATTATGCACCTCTGTCTATCACCCTCCACGAATTGCAAGGTGTTGAAGCTGGATTGGAGCTTGCCTATGCTAGGAACTATCCTAAAGCTTCTCTTAGGACTGACTCTACGACTGTGCTTTCTTTTTTCAACAACCAAGAAAGTAAGCCTCCTTGGTTTTGCCATCATGTGTGGGAGTCAATTAAGCGCTTAAGGTCTAGTTTTGTTGTATGTACTGCCCAACATACTTATAGAGAGGCTAATAGAGCGGCTGATGCTCTGGCAAGAATGTGGCCGGATGGCAGATTTGTGGTGACAGACCCTGCCAGTTTTGATGAGAACCTTAAGAAGATTATTGAAGAAGACGATGCCGGAAAGGTTTATGTTAGGGGTTAATTGCTGTTAGTTTTGGGTGCAGGGTTCTGTGTACCCTGTTTTTTGTCCTCTTTTTCTGTTTTTTTCCGTTCATTTCTTGTTTGTTTTCCTTTGTTGGTTGGGGTTTCCTTAACCCCCTCTCCTTTCAAAAAAAAAAAAAAAATCTTTGGCAAATTATGTGTATTTTTATGTATGTATTTTTTTTTTTAGAAATATTTAAATTTTATTAATCATCATCGACTGAAAGAAGTTTGCAAGAATTGGATGGGAGCCTTGCAACAAGCTGAGCTCCAATCCCCTTTTGCACGACAACTCCAATCCTATGAAAAAGAAAATCCCCAACTACAACGTTCCCATCATGACTAGCCATGTAGTTACGTAATCTCTTCAGGAACTCCACTGTGTCACTACCCAACTTCCCCCTTTTTTTTTGCTAAATCACATTTTTATTTATTAGGAAAACAATTACATGAAGCGTAGGAATTGACTTGGAAATATTTTCTAACCACGGCTTTTCGTCAAGGAAGCCATACAAAGAATCAAGATGATAAGATACTTGGAAAAAATCATCACGTCTTTACGGACCATAATCCTTGCTTGGATTAGTATTTCTTCCTGATTTTTCTTTTCATTTGTAGATTCCTCTCATTGTTTGGTAGCTACATCTTGTAGTCTAGCAGATATACTCGTCAACCCTTCAATTTTTTTTTTATTAGTCAAAGAGAAAATTTATTGAAAATGAGGTACTTAAGAGGGGTACTTCAAACCTTCAATTGCGTGCTCCAACTCTTCGGAACTTACCATTATTGATCGGCCCTTTACGACATATCTGGATGGGTTTTCAATTGCGTGCTTATAAATGCTTCTCCGGAAAACCTTAACTAGGTAGGGGAATGAGATTGTCCGAAGGAGAGTAGTTTTTTTTATAGTGACACAAATTTTGTTTTTTTGGTGTCATTAGCCATTAGTATTAGTGCTAGTAAAATATGCATAGGCCGCATTAAACAAATTAATAAACGAAGGACTAAATTTACGCGGCACTGATATATGAACGCGGGAATCTAAAGATTTAAAAGCCTAAGTGATAAAAGATCCCACGTCGCACGGTGACAATACCACGACTTCCTATTGGTCGAAAGAGGGCTTCTATGGTGCAGGCATTCTAAGGGGGACACTTGGTCTATTATGATTGGTTGAAAAACAGTGACCCTTCGGTTACACTTCCGAAAAATCTCACCCACGTTGGTGATGTATACATACTTTAGTTAACTACGTTTTGAACCAATTAATATTTGCCAAGTGTGTTTTAGACAAACTCCGCTACACAAAAAAGATTACCTATGTTAAACATGGCCCCTGTTTGGTCTTTTTTCCGGCCTGTGGAGACCTATTTCCATCTTTTCACGGTAAATTAGAATTCTACCGGTGCCATATAAAAGTCTCTCTTCCCCTCCAAACAGAAACCATGCTAGGTTTTTATTCTAAAGAACCAATCCTTAATCAGGTAACCTTAGCTCTGTCTCTTAATCGCTTGATTTCCTTATTGAATAATATTATTCTCTACCCTTTTCTCACAGTTTTTTGTTATTTAGCAGTTTGATTGCGAGTAATTGAATGGGAGCCCTATTTCTACCCTTTTATCATCGTCAGGTCACTCACGAATCCTCGATGATTTCACAGTTCATCCTTCTCGAGGTAATTTCTGTTTTAAAAACATTCTTAAGTAACAATGAGTACTTTCAGAGATTGCACATTGTACCGGGGATTGATCCAACCAATTACGGGTTGTACTGTTGATAGGGGAATCTCAGTAATAGGGCCGATCAGTTTTTTTATTCTGCGGGAGAAATTAGATCTGGGATTCTAATAATTGTAATGCGCAGAAACATAACAACGAAGACATCATAGGCAAGAACTTTGATAAACTTTCATCTCAAGAAGAATTTGCTCATCTTACAGCTTATTGATTACTTGCTAAATTGAACAAGACTAATAAAAGAATTCTTACTTCCCAGTCAGGAAATACACATTCTGGCAACATGGGAACAACAAGAACTGCCAAGTAATCAACCATCTCATGCGCTATACCAGGTACACGGATATAGTTACCGTTAGCACTTTCAATTGATAATTTCAAGTTCTGACATCAGAGTGTTGTTGTGCTGGCCTTAAATGTTCACTTGGTCTGACTTAGTATGGTTTTCTATGGCATCAAATTTAAGTCGATGGCATGTTGGGGACCTCCTCTGCATTTTGTCCGTGAATGAACACCAAAGATTACAGCTTCACTTAATTTAGTTACGATGAGTTGGATATAGTGCGTTTAATTCTTCGTTTCATTATGGAATAGTCATTCTTACATGGTCGTGGATTCAGTGTAATGTTTAATATTCTTGAGCATGTATTAGATGAATCAATCCGTACCCTGAATAATACATATTTTCACTTCTATTAGGCGCGCTGATTGGCATCTCAGTTCTCACATCTAGAAGATTCCGAGATTTTCAAGGTTGACTTTCTTAATAATGAATGTTTCTGAAACTATAATCTGTTTGTTCTATAAGCTTGGGGTATTAGCGAGACTGTGTCTAACAGAACGTGCATCTGCATCAGGGGAACAAGATTGCTACTCGGCTTAGCTACTGTCATTCTTCAATTGTTCAGCTTTATTCAAGTACATGTCATTCATCATATTTTTTATTTGGACCGAGGATATGATTGTTTTTAGAATACCACTGAATCCATGGAAACTGCCTATAGGTGAAAAAAATTCTTATAGTGTTTATTTGCCGTGAGTGTAAGGTGTCATAAAATCTGATTAAGCAAGAAGTACCAAGATCATATATAGATGTCAGTTGGGCTGTAGATGATTTGTCTGCACGGGTATCTCTTTGAAGAAACCATTTGAAATTCTGGATGTAAAGGAAGCATGTAGACATTTGTGCCGAATGATTTCTTCTTAAGCTTTTGGTCTTGGAACATCGTACAATTTAAAATAGAGTGCATTTTGAGTAAGATGTCTTGAACAGAATATTTCAGAAGGGAAACTATTTGATAGCTAGCCAAGTATTGTACATGAGTTGGAAGATTAGGGGGAGCTTTTTCTTATTTTTAAACATAGTTTTGTTAGCTTATTAATATACTGACGGTTGCGCTGTCTTCAACATCATAAAAGCTAAAAAAGATTATTCAACTGCTACGTTTATGATAGGTGAAAATTTATAGTTAGTGAAGAGGAAATGCATGTGTACGCCAGTCATTTGGAATATAGTATTCATTCTTCATCTATATAGAAATGAGCTCCCTTGACATAACCTTTCGATTTGAATTTGACTTGGTGATCCTCAAAAACTTTGAAACTGTTGTATGTCTGGCGCGAAATCTAAAATGTGACTTCTCCTTTGTTGCAGATAACAGTCACGGGATGCATCGCGAATGGACCTGGAGAGATGGCTGATGCTGATTGCAGTTACATTGGAGTTCCTCTAGGAAAGATTAATCTTTACTGCAGCCACCATAAGCACCCGATGGTGGCATCAGGTTAGGTTAAGTTATGATTTCATTCTTTAAGCAAAGGTTGAAAACTAATCAAGGTAAACTGCAAATGAGCTTATTTAATAAATATTTGGTGATGTCGACTGATGATCTCACCTCTACAATATAGACTTTGGATCATGCCGTAAGTGATGTATGTGTATATGAAGTGTGGTGTCGGGTACACTCTCTTCTTGCTATCCCCTTAGGCTATTTAATTTTTTGAACAAACAAATTAAAATTGCTGTCTTAGCTCAAATCGTAGAGCACATGGTTTTCACCCATGTAATTGTGGGTTCAACTCCCGCAGATGGCACAATTATTTGAATAAGCCAAATCCGTTTATGCTTTCGGTGCCGATATACATGTACAACATAGGTGTACATGTAAAAGCATGCTATATATGAAAATATGTAGTGGCAACTACATCAGATGTACATCATTTTGATCAGCCATCAATTTTACTTAGGTTGATGCCAAGTTTGGCAGTGTTCCCTTGCTGTAATGGCAACTTTATTTGTAGCCACGATAATGCCCGAGAATAACAACACCACACACAACATTAACTAGCTACATCTTTGGTTATGTTAATTTATCTTCCTATTGCATTGCGTGGGTTGCACTTTAGGTGTGCTAAACCTTAATATTTGTGTTCATTCTCTACGTATGATATTTTTCAGGTACGGTGTAGTTAGATTTTCGGAGGATAGATACATGGAGTTTGTCTAAATCAGTGTTCAGTTTTGGATGATAGGTTTATAGAGGTGTCTTTCTAGCGTGCAGGTCCCTAAACAAAATCTCTTAATAAATATGATTCGTGAATTTTGGCAGAGCTGTTTCATTGCCGCTTTTTTTTGTTGTCTAGCACCTCCACTACTTTCTCCATATTGAACACAAGACACCTGAAAAGCAAATCTACATACCTGATGGGAGGCATTCTGCTAAGTGGAGAAACCGATTCTAACTAAACTAGGACAATGTTTATACGCCTTATCTATGTTGCTTTTCTAAGGATCTGTAATTAGACATTATGCATACTAATCGAAATTTAGTAGGAAATTTACCGTTTTACTATGTAAATTAGAATGATAGACCATTTGTCTTTGTGTAAGTTGTAATTCTATTTGTGTGAGCTTAGTCGACTATCTGAATTTCTTAATTTGAGTTAAACCTCTAAATTTGTGCTTTACAAAGATAGTACATTTTATATTGTTTTCCATCGATACAAGGTAAAACAGACTACTGATTTCAAGTTCTTGATTTCATAATATAATTACTTCATTACAAATTTATGATAGTAACTATGCTTAAAGATAGTGGTTGATCTGGAGAGGCGAGACTGACCTGCTTGAGGTAAGAAGATGGGGATACTTGACTTTTCAATTGGTCTTGCAAACTTACATAATGCACACATAATCAGGTTAATATTCTAAAAACCAAATGTATTGTTTTCTTTCTATTTATAGGTTTCATGCAAATTTATAGGTGTTTGATAATCTGTTTTTCCTCTAATATAAGCACAACATTTAGCTTACTAAGATGTTCTTTTTTTAGTTATGATTTATTGGTATATTCAAAAATGGGCACGAGAGCTTAGAGAAACAGTGAATTTTTGCTAATGTCATTGTTATATGTGTACAGTAAATGTACGTTTTACCATCATTATCTATTTCAATTTAAATGTACTTTTTATTTGCACGGGTTGAAATTAAATTTTAAATAATCACTACTGGGGAATTTGGAAAAATGGTGAAAATCTGCTAATATCGGTGTTATGTATGCGACGATATTCATCAGCATTTTGTTATAAGAAAGAGTTTAGTTGGATACGGGCCACAACGCCCGGTGCGTAGCACGGGCTTAAGTCTAGTCAATATTAATTAATTTATTTATTTAATATTTTCCGTTCAAGGAAATGGACAGCGATGTATTGCCGGCTGAATTGGCATTTTCCGGGTTAGGTAACAATTGTATAGACTTCAAGTCACCAAATTTAGAACGCGATTTTGATCTCGCAGTGCGACAGCCCTTGGATTGGGAGGGGGGTTTATAACCCTTGGATGAAGGGTGGAAAAAATCATTTAAACACCTTTTCATCCAAGGGTTATAAACTCCCCACCTTTCCAATCCAAGGGTCGCTGGAGCTGCGAGATCAAAATAATTTTCCCAAATTTATGTGTTGCCATGCTGTAATTGGTTCAAAACTTGTCTGACACCAATTTTTTTATGGATAATAATAAAACGGTGTAATTGGTTCATGAAAATTTGGCAAAACCCATACTAATCCTGAATGAGTAATGCTACACGTACCGTATAAAATCTAAAAAAATATCCCGTGATTCAATCAGATGGACAACATTGGGATTGGTGCGATGGAAAAGTTAAAATTGGTCCACTCATCTCTCTCTCACACGGAATTCTTCCAGGATTTAAATCACGATATCGATAGAATTTTCGATCCTGAATAGGTTCATCATTTCTGGATCTAGCATCTAAATGAATTATCATCATTTTCAGATCTAGCCTTTAGACAAATGCCATATACTGGGAGAAAAAAGGGGGAAAAGAAAGCGAGCCAGAGGTGCATAACATTGTCGCTGAAAGTGGTTAGAAAGTATACATTCATATCTTATTAAGAACATGCACAATAATATATCCAACCAATATAAAGAAATACTAATATTGTAAAGAAATTTACATCTCTAAAGTTACCTTGACTTAGGTCAAGACAGTAGGTGGAAGACTTGAAGTCTACCATTGGACCATTGGTACCCGGCTAGGAAGGTGCCAAGGAATATTTTATGTTATACACCTGTAATGTCTAGTGACTCGGCCTAAAAGAAATGCCAACTTGACCTTAGTTATGGATCACTATAAAAAGAACTAAAATCTTGAAACATGTTCATCACCATACCAAGTTAACATTTCTAAAGACATCCACATTTCAACCAACAATCAAATTCCATTGGAAGAAAACAATTATCAAGCCAGAATGGTAAGTTCAGAGGAGTTGGAGTATACACTGGAACAACTGTTGAGCATATCAGCTAAATTGCAGAAACTAGCCATTGAGAATGAGAAAAAAACTACAGCCTGAAAAGCTCAAGATCAAGAGCGCAATTGAAAAGGGAGATGAGCAAGAAATCCTACGTCTTGCACGAAACATGGTTCGCACTAGGAAACAAGAAGTCACGAATTATCGTCAGGTGTCCAGCCGTCTAGATTCCCTGTATGCTTTCCTCGACGAAAACCATGGCTAGACAATATCTCTAAAGCAATACCCACATTTCATGCATCCGTTACTTCCTTCGTAGCAACCGGTGATCTGCAGAAGATGTTGGAAATAATAGACCAAATTGAGGCAGAGTATCTCCATGAGGCAGTCTTGAGCCATTGCCGATCAGATTCACGCGGGATGTGCAATGAATCCTTGTTTCTTTGTTCTGTTTTGTTGTTGAGTGCATCTGTTATCTACTTATATTTCTTTACAAATTTTGGTTTTCCGTGGTTAAGTTCTTTGCCTGGATACTTAAAAATATAATTTTCTTGGGCAACGCTGCTGCCTGCTAACAGGTGGTGATTTACAAACTCCTTTCAAAATCTTTCCAAATCTCCCACCACTAATCCCGTGGGAGGGGTCCAGTATTAAGTAACCCATTGGTGGGGCCTTAGCATTGTTCCCCTGCCTAAAATAAAAATTGCGTTGCTAGTACCAATAAATAAGGGAAAACCAGAAAAGGGATCTTGTAGATTGTAGAATCAAAAGCCGAAAACAAGAAGAAAGGAAGAAAAAGAAGGATGGCTTCAATCCACAGTCGCAGTACTGGCGGTACTGGTTTAAGTTATTTTGGTGAGGTTGCAATTTTGTGCGACATACTAAGTAGACTTCCTGTCAAATCTCTGATGCGATTAAAATTAGTTTGTACAGATTGGCAATTGTTAATCGAAAAAGATTCAAATTTTATCAATCTACAATTTGCCCGTTCAAAATCAGATGTCACCAGAACTAGTCTCCTTGTTCTCCCCCAGCATAAACCTCGTTGTGCAGGCGCGGAAACAAGAATGTTTTTGTTCTCGGGCGAAGAAGAGGAATCATCGTCAGGGTCAGGTACTGCAGTAGTTCCCTGTGACCTATTATTATCATGCCGTAATATTATTGATACTGATTTATGCATGCCAATAGGAGTCGAAATGCTTAAGCCTGTCAATGGTTTGGTGTGTTTCAAAAATCATGGGTCTGTTCTTATATTCAACCCTAGCACTCGACAAAGAAGTTCCTGGATGAAAACAAACTTTGAAATAGAAAAGGAGGATTACTTAAAAGGGACAGTGCGCCACAATATCCAAAGTGAAGTGTGGTCGTTGCGTTTCTATGGATTTGGATTCGATCCTATAGCTATAGAACACAAAGTGGTCTGCGTGAATAACATTATTAGCTGCACAGAAGAAATTATTTGCGAAGTCTTGACAGTAGGCAAGAATAATAGATGGAGAAAAATCGATGAGGTTCCACCATTCATGGTCGGAGATTCTGTTTATGTAGATGGTTATATTTTTTGGATGGGATATCGAGAGTCTAGTTTTGCTCAGTCTGATGTTATATTGGGATTTAGCGTTGCAAGTGAGAGGTTCGATAGAGTGATCGAAATTCCAGATTTTATGCTTGACCTCTGGCGTTTCAAGAAGAATAATAGAGTTTCCAGATGGTTGGTGTTTGAATTGGTGGCAGTTGACGGACACCTGGCTATAATAGACAGAGAAGGGGATCGCTGGATCAATTTGTGGATTTATAATGATGATGGGGGCAAATGTAATTGGACTAAAGAGACAATCCCTATGCCATATGTTTGGGATGGACAAGGGTATTCAGCTGTGGAGCACATTCCTGGGACAGACGTAATTATGGTAAAATGTTTTCCTAAACCACCAGAGCTTGAATTTTGTTTTTATTACAATCGAGAAAAGAAGGAATACTGCAGAGGACAGGTTGATTTTATTTGTAGCACCAAGGGGTCTTCTTATTGCACTCGGTGTCCCGACCGCGGTTACAAAGTTACTTCTTTCTTCCAGACTTTGTTGCCTGTTGGCACTGTTCAGACTAACTGTACAAGCCAACCTCAATACAAGGAAACTGGGCCTAGTCTAGTCGTACAACACGGTGGAGGCGATCCTTGCGCACCGAAAGAAATGTATGGGACTGGGGAGCAGTGGATGATGAAATTCTTACAAATTTTCAATCTTGTGTCTCAGAAAGTTAAAACAATATGTTTATGGCTAAACATCAGCTCCCATTTTCCAGAGATTTTTTGGCATAAATTCTCCCTCAATAAGATGATTTGTAAAAGGCACGAGAAGTTTTGGTAGAACATGCCTGACTGCAACAAAATTACAGAGACAAAGTGGTGAGGCTCCAGGTACGGTCACTAGCTTTCTTGTCAGCAGCTTCGACATATGGTAGATCAAATATTTAGAAGATAACCTTCATTGAGCCACTCGAGTTACATATCAATTTTCCATGTCTGAGTCATACCTCTTTGTTGAACTAATATGGCAGTGGTTAGGAGGTATGTTCCAGTTTATTAATCCTATGTCATATGATGATGTGCTTAAGTTTGCTAGTACAAAGAGTAGTGCAGTGAAGGAAATATGGATAATTGCTTCTTCTATAGCAATGATGGAAATATGGTTCTTAAGAAACAAAGTGACTTTTGATAATGTGAAGCCAAATTTTGCTAGTTTTAAGAAAAGGGTGATGCAGTTTACAAAAGATTGTGAAGTAAGAATGAAAGGAAGTATAAGAAATACTAGCTATGATCACCAAGTCCTCAGGAATTTCAACTTAGGAAGAAGAAATATAAAGTCACAGAGGATTAAAGAATTGAGTTTCTTTTTGCCAGAAGAAAATCAAATTTTAGCCTGCTGTGATGGAGCTTCAAGAGGGAATCCAGGTTTAGCTGGTTATGGTTTTATTTGCAGAAATAATAAAGGTAAGTTTCTGATTACAAAGTCTGGAGGTCTAGGGATTTCAACTAACTTTTTGGCTGAAGTAATGGCAGTAATCAGTGCAGGGGAGTGGGCTATCACTGAACAAGTTAACAATCTGCTAATATACTCTGATTCTAAGTCTGTCATCAACAACTTCACCTCTGGAAAAATTCCATGGTTTGTCAGTACTAGGTGGAGCAGAATTGTGGTTGTTATGCAAGTCAAATTTAAGCATAGCTATAGAGAAATCAACTTCTCTGCTGATAAACTTGCTAAATTAGGAGCTGGGCTGGATAAAGGTACACAAAAAGTGTATATTGAGCAACCAAAATTCCTGAGTTGCATGGAGTCTCCCACTTTGAAGTATTACAGATTTTACTAAGTTTTTCTCCTGAGTCATATGTACTCTGTAGTTTTGTTGTTTCTGTTCTTTCTACTTATGTAATGTTTGTAACCTGATTTTTAGTTTTTAGTTTTAATGAAAAGTTTATTGATCGAGTAAAAAAAAGAGTCATACCTCTTTGTTGCATTTTCCGTAGGTTGATGGTATTTGAAATCTTTTCTGAATCTATTGATGTGCGTTGAATGTTTCTTAATCCTAAGAAAGTTATGGCTGAACTGAAGGTAATTAAGGCTCCAAGCTTGTTAATCTCATGAACAGTTGATTTTCTAAGGGTTTTATGAAGAGATTTAAAACCACAATGGGTTCTCATATAACATCCAAGTGCCGGCCATTTTAGAAATGTAACTGCAGGGGACAGTTTCCACTCTTCTCTTACAAAAATACTTCTTCAAATTTATCTGGATGTTTATTTTTGTTCTTTTGAAGGACAATTTTCTTATGAGAAAAGTTATCTCAAGTAAGAAAAAAGGAAAAAAAAAAATGAGAGAAACATGAACGTGAATTGTGTTTGTAATTCCTGCTTACCCTTGGTAAGCTCTTCATCTAAAAATATTTTTTTTGTTGAGGAATCAATACACGGTTAAAAATATTCCATCTTTATACCCCGTGAATCTCTTTCTAGGCTAGAGCCAAGTTTTGTAAGTAAGAATTAGGGGCGTTTTTAAAGTAACACAGAAGTAACTACTAACTAGTACATGTATTAGTTGGTAATGGTATTCAGCCAGTTTAACAACACATTCACTGTTTGAAAGCTCCAACATGTAAACTTTACATCAAGACTTTCCATGTACAACACTTTACTTAGCTAACAGATGCATACTTAAGTTTCTTTAACTATAAGGTAATGGCTGCCCTAATATAACCACAAGAAGTGGCAGACTTAGAATTCTATAGAGTGTTGCCAAAAACAAAATACCGGCAAGCTCCTTTTCAAATATACAACAGAAGTCAGGTAGTTTGCAACTTTGCAGGTTGTCTGGCTAAATCAAAAAGAAGCTCCATAGTCCGGATACATCTTTATCAAAAAAAAATCTGCACGAAATACAAACAAAATTCATCTTAGGATACAAACAAAAGGAGATCAGAGCTTCGGGTTCAGTAAAATTACCTTCTTTATATTCATCATCATCGTCCTCATCATCATCTTCTTCAACCTCATCATCCATATCACTGTCTTCATAATCTTCATTCTGGACAGCTTCTCCAATACGTGGGATGATCTTAATAGCATAGCTAGTGAAGCAGTGCAGGATAAGGGAAACATGCAGTGAAGGATAGGAGGTCACACTTGTGTCATGTGACAGTGCTGTTGTGTCTGTGTGTGTCACACGTGTGAGTGTGTGCGTGTGTCTGTCACGTGTGTCATTTCTTTCTGTTTTCTGTTGTGTCGGTTTCGGTTGAGTATTTATTCTACTCAACCTCTTTCATTTCGTTGTAACAGTTTTACTTTCCTTCTTCTCAAATGGAAACCAATTTGCTCACCAGCATCATGTTATCATGGTATCAGACTGGTTAGAGCTAGCTTTAGCTCTTCTCGATCCGTTTAGTGTATTTTCTGATATCAATTTCACCTTCCGCTCCTTTGGTGAGCTTATTTTCCTTCTGTGTTGGTGTTTTCCAGAGAAGTAAATCTGTTGATTTCTTTGATCTTTGATCAGTTTTTGTTCTGATTTCACTCAGATCTACTACTTTATCAAGTCCTCCTACTCCTCTTAACTTGTTTTCAAGTTTTCTTTCTGGTCTTTGAACCTTATTTTGCTCATCTTTCTTTTATCTTGAGCTGCTTGTTTTCGATCTACTTTTTTATTGAACTTTCTTCTTATGATTGCTGAATTTCCTTCATCTTCAGCTAATTCCGCAATGGAAAATCCAACTTCTCGAACTATTTCTTCCGTTTCTCTTAATCAATTGCAGAGTTTCATTACAGTAAAACTCAATGGAGGAAATTATATTACCTGGAGAAATTTAATGGATCCAGTTATTCAACGATACCGCTTAGAAAAGTATCTTGATGGATCTTTTCCTTGTCCACCTCGCTTCACTACTCCTCGGAATGAGCATAATGATGTGGAAAATCCTCTATACACAGACTGGATTGATGCTGATGCTACTATTCGGATGTGGATCAATACAACTGTTGAACCTAAGATTATAGTCTACTTCTCCAGATCTTCAACAGCTCATCAGTTATGGAAAAGCATCGAAGAGCGTTTTGCTCGATCTTCAGCCTCTCACTCTATTCAACTCAGAACCAGACTGCTCAACATCACTCAAGGAGAAAGAACTGTACCTCAGCTAATCAATGAAATTCGCCTATTGTCAGATCAGCTGGCTGCTGCAGGTGATGTTGTTTCTGACAGAGATCTGGTTACTATTACTCTTAATGCTCTTAAAGATGATTATCTATCCTTTATTACTTCCATGAGGCATCGTTATCCTCCTGTTACTAGTATTGAACTGCACAATAATCTGTTGAGTGAAGAATCATCTGTTCAAGCAAGAAATAAGAGAGCTAATTTCATGACTGATTCTGATTCTAAGGCCTTTTTGGCTCATCCCTCTAGAGGTGCTTTTAGAGGTAGTTCAAGTAATTACAATTCCAACAGAGGAGCTTATAGAGACAGAGGTTATGGTAATGGAGGTAGACATCCTAATCCATCCATGTTTGGCAGACAAAATTATGGTAGAGGAAATTCACAAGTTAAGAAATGCCAGATTTGTCAAACTCCTGGACATATTGCTACTACTTGCAATCAGAGGCTTAACATTACTTATCAAGGAAGAGCACCTCCTCCAAATTTGAGTGCCATGCTTGATGCAGCTGATATTTTTGACACTGAGGAGGAATGGATTGCTGATAGTGGTGCAAATCATCATGTCACACCAAATGTTGCTGCTGCTGAGGAAGTGACAGATTATGATGGTAGTGAAATGATTCAAACTGCTAATGGTTCAGGTATGGCTATAACTCATTCTGGTTACTCTAGTAAAACTGTTAATGATCGTTTATTTCAACTTAATGACATTCTCATAGTTCCTCAATCCTCCCATAATCTGTTATCTGTTCATAAACTCACAGCTGATAATAATTGCTCCTTAACTCTTGACTCTCATGGCTTCTCTGTGAAGGATTTGAGCAATGGGAAAATTATCTTCCAAGGTCCACATAGGAATGGTCTGTATCCACTCAAATTCAACAATACACCTCATGCTTTATCAGCCTCAATAACAGACAATGCTATTCTCCATAGAAGATTTGGTCATCCTTCCTTCCAGACTCTTCAGAGAATCAGCAAACTTCTCAACTTGTCTGGTTTGTCTAATAAACCACTCTTTTGTACCGAGTGTCAATTATGTAGAACTCAGAAATTACCTTTTCAGATGTCATGTACTGTTGCTCAGAAACCTTTAGAGTTATTGCATATGGACTTATGGGGTCCCTGTCATGTTGCCTCTTTGTCAGGTTCTCTGTATTATGCAAATATTATTGATGAGAAAACCAAGTACTGTTGGATTTTACCCTTGTCAAATAAATCTGATTTCAAACATGCTTTCATTTCTTTTGTGGCTAGAATTGAAAAGCTATTTTCTCATAAAGTAATCACCATCAGAACTGATGGTGGTGGTGAATTTGTAAATCAGTTTTTGCACCAATTTTGTAATGCTAATGGCATTTCCCATCAACTTTCTTGCCCTCATACACCTGAACAGAATGGTGTGTCAGAGGTGAAACACAAACACCTTTTGAGTGTTACTAGAACTCTTCTCTGTCAGTCAGGTTTACCTAACACTTTTTGGGTGGAAGCCTTACAAACAGCAAATTATCTTATTAACAGACTTCCAACTAGATCTATTGAGTTTTCTACTCCATTTGAACAACTTACTCACATAAAGCCTGATTATTCTTTTCTTAAGGTGTTTGGTTGTGCTTGCTTTCCTTGGTTAAAACTATATACTAGTAATAAACTTGAACCAAGGAGTAAACAATGCATATTTTTGGGTTATAGTCAATCACACAAGGGGTATAGGTGCTATGATCCTATTGCCAAAAGAGTGTATATATCCAGACATGTCTCTTTTAATGAAACCTCTTTTCCCTATAAACATCTTGTCTCTGACACTACTTCCACTACATCTTCATCTGTTGAGTTCTCTACAGATCAACCTTCTTCATTTCTGCCATCTGCTACTGTTACATCATTTCCACTTTCATCTTCTGAGAATGTCACTAAGAATGATCATAACATGTCCACTAGAAGTAAGAATGGAATTTATAAGCCAAAATCTTATTTTGCCACTAAATATCCCATGCATCCAACATTTATTGCTCTTCTTGGTACTAGCACATATGGCAAGACTTTTGATCCTGAAGTTTACTTAGCTGGTTCTACTGACATTGCAAATTCAGTCCCCACTTATATCACTGCTGCTTTTAAAATTCCAGTTTGGAGACATGCCTCTGACAAAGAATATAATGCCCTTCAAAGAGCTGGTACATGGAGTTTAGTGCCCTATGATGGTCAGAATTTAGTGGGTTGTAAATGGGTGTTCAGGGAAAAACAAAATCCTGATGGTCAAGTGAATGTTCACAAGGCTAGATTAGTGGCAAAGGGTTATCATCAAAGATTTGGTGAAGACTTTGAGGAAACATTCAGTCCTTTTGCAAAACCAACAACAATTAGAACAGTTTCTGGCTATGGCAGTGCAGTACAACTGGTTTATACATCAACTGGATGTCAGTAATGCTTTTCTTCATGGAGATCTCAAGGAAGAAGTTTATATGACCCAACCACCAGGATATGTGGATGAATCCAAACCTGATCATGTCTGTCTTCTGCACAAGTCAATTTATGGTCTCAAACAATCTCCAAGAGCATGGTATGAAAAACTCAGTTCAGCTTTTCTATCTCTTGGTTTTGTGAATTCAGTTGCAGATTCTTCCTTATTTGTTCATTTTGAACATAATCAAACCACTTTGGCTTTGGTGTATGTGGATGACATCCTACTAACTGGTGATTCTCCATCTTTTCTCAAAGAAATCATTACTCAGTTACAGAGTCTTTTTCCCATCAAGGATTTGGGTCAACTACACTATTTTTTGGGTCTTGAAGTTAAAAGGGATTCTACATCTCTGACATTATCACAGACAAAGTATGCAGTGGACCTTCTTCACAAATTTCATATGGAAGGAGCCAAGCCATGTAGTACTCCAATTTCACCTACTGAGAAACTCAGCAAACATGATGGGGAGTTACTTGAAAATGCTACTGAATACAGATCTTTGGTAGGTGCATTGCATTATCTGACATGGACTAGGCCTGAAATCTCTTTTGCAGTTAATCTTGTTTGTCAGCACATGCAGAATCCCAGGACCACACATTTAATTGCTGCCAAAAGAATTCTCAGATACATCAAAGCTACTCTGGGATTTGGTCTGCACTTCACTAAAGGAGATAACTTTTTATTAGGTTTTTCTGATGCTGATTGGGCTAACAATGTTGATGACAGAAGGTCAACTGGTGGCTACTGTGTTTTCCTAGGCCTAATCCTATTTCTTGGTCTTCTAAGAAGCAAACAACTGTTGCTAGATCCAGCACTGAAGCTGAGTACAGGACTTTGGTACACAGTGCAGCTGAAATGGTATGGATATGCTATCTATTACAGGATCTTCATGTGTCACTTCCTGGTACTCCTAAGCTTGGTTGTGACAACATCAGCTCAATCTCACTGGCTTCTAATCCAGTCTTGCACTCTAAGATGAAGCATGTTCATCTGGATTACCATTTCATCAGAGAATTAGTTCAGTCCAAAGCATTGGATGTCTTTTATGTCAACACCCTTGATCAACTGGCAGACATCTTCACCAAAGGGCTCAGTGGTCCAAGGTTCAATGATATCAGATCCAAACTCAAGGTGCTGGCATCACCCTTGTGTTTGAGGGGGCATAATAGCATAGCTAGTGAAGCAGTGCAGGATAAGGGAAACATGCAGTGAAGGATAGGAGGTCACACTTGTGTCATGTGACAGTGCTGTTGTGTCTGTGTGTGTCACACGTGTGAGTGTGTGCGTGTGTCTGTCACGTGTGTCATTTCTTTCTGTTTTCTGTTGTGTCGGTTTCGGTTGAGTATTTATTCTACTCAACCTCTTTCATTTCGTTGTAACAGTTCTACTTTCCTTCTTCTCAAATGGAAACCAATTTTCTCACCAGCATCATGTTATCAGATCTTGTCACGGATGGTGGAGCTTTTGAGAGAAGCACAAATTGCAATTGTAATCAGTAAACATGACAAGATGAATAAGGTTTCAAGAAAATCTGCAACTACAGAATAAAGGAAATCAAATTACCAAACGTCATAGTCTTGCTCCATTTGATACTGAAGTTCTTCAGCCTGTTTACAAGTGCAATCAAATTAGAAAAAAGGATCATGTTTTTTAATCAGTTGAACGACACGCCTACATATTTCTCAATTTCCTAGTAACTAAAAAATATTCTTACTGTCTCTTCGTCAAGATCGTCATCATTCTCACGGACTTGAGGAGGATTGAAGAAAATGAAGAAACTTTCACAGTCTTCGGTTTTTGTGATAGGCTTCCTGTTCTTTGATCCCTTCTTTGGCTTCTTCTTCTGCACTTTCTGTGTCAAACTCTTTCCAGCATACCATTACATTTCGGTCCTACCCATTCAAAATCTCAAAGTGAGTAAGAAAAGAATAAACAACTACAGAGGTAACAATTGTGAAAGGCTGTGAAAGGTTAATGTCAGAAGCTTACCCTATAGCTTTTTCCAAAATTGGTTCATCATCGTCGATCATGTGATAAGTTTTTGTTAAGACAGCATTCTTGATATAGGGATTGGTATCAAAAGAGAAGTCAAGCTTGAACCCCTTGGGTTTTTCAATCCTGCACAACTTGATATCTTTCAGATACTTGAGAGCACCTTCGTCACGCTCTGTGATCTACATTCCAAAAAAGTAGATTAGACCAGCAGTTCTTGAATTTTATTCCAAAAAGGGTACAAATGCCTAATCATATCACTTGCTACCTCAGTTAGTACTTCATTTGTCTTCATCGCATTGAGCCAAAAATCAGGGACACCTTTCTCTACTGCAAGTACACAATCCAGTTACGATTAATCAAGTACTATTCTGAAATTGTAAAACTTGAGCAAATATTCAGTGTTTATTAACCTTCTGCATCTTTATCTGCTTCCTGGTCAGCCTCAATCTCTTTTGTAACTCCATCGACTTCAACCACACGGTCCACACCATTCACATTATCAAATCTCTGCAACAAGTAAAGAAACACAAAACAGAACTTTATGAGTTCCTATAATGAAGGCAAAACTAATAAAAATAAAATTGAGAGTTACGCTTAAAAGACATTCAGCTAAAATGCTTAGTCTCAAGTATTGCTCTCTCCTCAAATCAGTGGATTAGGTACTCTTAGAATAGATATTATACCTGACTGTAAAGTGGTTCATACATCTTCTGGTACTTAGCCTCAAGTATTGCTCTCTCCTCAAAAAACTTAGCTTCAATTTCATCATACTTAGTCTGCAATCAAGGAACAAAAATATCAACAACCCATTGTTGATAGAATCAAAGACCTACAAGTCGTGCACATGAATAAGATAAGACAGTGAAGAAAAATACTGGACAATATGGGCCAAGTATTATCACGAATACATGAGAAGAAAAATAGATGGCATACCTTAGTAGTTACAGCAAATACAGCCAGCAAGTTAGTCATTCTTTCATAAGTTGTAGCTGTGAGCAACTCCCAGAAACTACAGACTTTCTTTCCTAGTCCAATAAGCCCTTTAATGCACGACTAATCCAAAACAAGGGGTGTTAAGAGGTGAAGGTTAAAAAACAGTAAGCCTTCCCCCATGATACAATACAATTTGTGGTTGACAATAAAACCAGACAAATATTGCTAGAGATCCGTACCTCAAGAGATGTCCATTTGCAACTACCGGCTTCACTGACACTGGTCATCATCTTTTCTGGAGCTATTGCGCCAAAAACCTGTATTCCATAAAGTAACTTTTGAGTTCGAAAACGGACAGTGGCATTAGATATTCTAGCTAATTGCTTGATTTATGCTACACATTACGGAGTATTTAACACTATGATGACTGCGGTGTCCGAACACAAAAATAAAACAACGAAACCTTACCAAACGCTTTTGCAAACGTATTCTACCATAGAAACTATATTCATCTTCTGCGTCTTCTTGATAATCAGTAATTTCCACAACATCGTTTTCCACAGGATTCTCAAAAATGAGTTTCTCTTGAACAAAACGATCATTATAATGCACCTGAGCAGAACCTGTCACATCCCGTGGTATTGTCGTCACACCAATCCCTTCTTTGTACCTGATTCAATAATCCCAATTTTGTAACCACAATTCATAACAAACAATTCCTCAAATTCACAACAATTTCTACTAGAATGAACAATTCTAAGATGTCAGTCAACAAACCAGCGTATTTCCTAATAGAGCCATCCAAATCGAACAACAACAAAAGGGATCAACAGATCCTCCTCAAGTCCGCAAAAATAAATTTATAATGTCCAGAGATATGCGTGAATCTCTCCTGAGATTTGCTACTTAAATCTCATCTAACATCAACAAGAGATTGTTAGGGTACCAACCCCAACTGGTCACAAGCCCATCAACATAATAAACCGATGATAGCCCTTTCCTTTTTGGCGGCTTCATCTACCTATCAGTATTCAATGTGGCCACACTATGCCCATACATAGGGTGCCCTTACATCCAGTCTATAGGTCACCCCTTCCATGGAGCGGGCCTGGGTCATGGTGGCAGGCTCTGATACCGTACCAACCCCAACTGGTCACAAGCCCATGGATAGAACTCAACATAATAAACCGGTCTGTTAGTTGAGGGGATCCAAGGGACTTATGAACTACATATCATGACCCCCATAAGCCATGTGGGACTAAGGTCCTAACCGAGATTCTGTTTCTAAATGCCATTTAAACATCAACAAACACATGGATCTAAAACGTCACGCCAAAATTCGATCAATTCAGCACCACACAACAAAATGCCCTAATTTCTGACAACAAGAAAGTTAAAGAAAGAGGACTAGAAAACTTACTCTAAAGATGAAACTGCTGTGGTATACTCAGGAATGATCCAAGATACAGCAACTATGAAGAATAAAGTCATGGCCATTACCACAACAACAATTAAGAGATACGGATCCCAATCAGAAATAACATCTTGTTTGACTTCCGGAAGCGGATGACGAAATACAAGATCAAGAACAGCATCAGGATATTCTTCAATCCATTCTTAACCCTAACAGAATCTAGTATTAGTTTGGGGAAAAAATCGTTTAGTCCGATTTATAGCTGGTTAGTCCTTTGTGAAACAAGTCTTCCTAGTTAGTCCTTTATTGTTTGAAAATATTCAAATTACCAAAATATCCTTATTGGTAAAACAAATCTTCCTAGTTAGTCCTTTATTGTTTGAAAAAATATCATTACCGCATTAATCTGTAGCCAAACAAGTCTTCCTAGTTAGTCATTTTTTGTATATTTCATATGTCAAAATGAACTCCATAAAGTTCAGCTATTGCATTCATATTCACGTAGAAGAAGCATGAATATTGACATTTCATATTCCTCAATGAAGTTTACAAATGTGTTCACTAATTCACATGAAGTGTTGCAAAAAAAAAAAATAACACTAGTTAAATGACTAGAAAATTATCAGTCAATTTGCTCTATATGCTTACAACTAGCTCTGCTATGGTGAACATCTTATCCACACCTTGTGCAAACCATAGGTCTTCTCATCCACTCCCTAGCATTCTTCATCCGCTTTTGTGTCATATATGAATATGAACCATAAACAGCTTGTATTTGTGTCATATTTGAGGATGAACAGCAGTAAAATTGTGTCATATTTGAATATAAACCGTAGGTATTCTCATCCTCTCCCAAGCATTCTTCATTTTCTTTTGTGTCATATATGAATATGAACCATAAGCAGCTTGTATTTGCGTCATATTTAGGGATGAACAACAGTAAAATTGTGTCATATTTGAAAATGATCCATAAACAACAAAACAAAAATGTGTCATATTTGAAGATGAACAACATGAAAACAAAGGAATTGCATCAAAAACATCATAAATTTGTGTCATATTTGAATATTAAACATAAACAACAAAACAAAAACGTGTCATATTCGAATATGAACAACAAAAAACAAAT